>JAMRYI010000556.1:0-109922 GCA_029231635.1 Ditylenchus weischeri
CTCGTCTGCCAATCATCGTTGCTGCTGATGCGTTCATGTGTAGGAATTGGTGCTGTGCTACTACATCAAATGCCCGATGGAACTCTGAAAGCTGGAAAGCTGTGGTCCATGCTTCTCGAACTTCTTTCTGCGGCTGAGAAGAACCAGTCAGAACAAAAGGAAGGTCTTGCCTTGGTCTTCGCCGTAAAGAAGTTCCACACAAGATGATATATGGTCGTCGCTTTACTTCTACAAACCGACCATCAACCTCTGCTAGCTATCTTTGGAAGTAAGAAAGGAATTCCTGTCTCTTCTGCAAATCGTCTTCAACGCTGGTCTATGGTGATGCTAGCTTATGACTTCAAAATCGAATATCAGCGAACTACTGCCTTTGGTCAAGCCGATGCTCTCTCGCGTCTAATTGCTGAACAATCTTCTGCTACTTCAAGCGAGGAAATCTGTATTGGCGCTATTCAAGTATATGAAGATGAAGCCGAGCTCAACTTCAAGAAACAGTCCGTCATCTTCCTCTACAGTTCAAGGATCTGGTATCTGCTACAAACTCTGATGCTGCTTTGGTACAGGTCAAGAATCTCCTCTTATCAAATTGGTCTGCTATTGAAAATAAAAAGAGCCTTTGTGCCACTCAAAAGAGCCAAAGTGCCACTCAAAAGAGCCACAGTGCCACTCAAAAGAGCAATATAGCCACAACTGTAGAATCTTTCTACAAACAAAAACATCATCTGTCTGTGGTCAACGAATGCCTGCTTTTCGGTGCTCGTGGTCGTGCCTTCTCTATCACTCTGCCGTGCTGAAGCTTCTGCATTATGGCCATCCTGGAATCTGCCGAATGAAGCAACTCGCCCCGCTCCTATGTCTACTGGCCAAATATGGAGGAGGCAATTGAGTCTGTCGTCCGAAACTGCCAGGCTTGTGCTTCCGCTGCAAAAATGCCAGTCAAACATCAGCTGCTCTCCTGGCCAAAATCTACCAAGCCTTGGCAACGAATTCATCTGGATTTTGCTGGTCCTCTACAGGGAGTCTCGTATCTGATCATTGTGGACAGCTACTCAAAATATCCGGAAGTCTACCAAATGCCGTCACTGCTGCAGCTGTGATCAAGAAGCTCCGCTGTCTCATCACTCAGAATGGTCTTCCTGAAGTAATTGTCTCCGACAACGGCACCCAATTCACTGCTACCATCTTCAAGCAGTTCTGTGAATCAAATGGAATTAAGCAAATGTTTTCTCCTCCTTATCATCCTCAGTCCAATGGCCAAGCCGAAAGGTTCGTCGATACGTTCAAGAGGTCTCTGCTCAAATGTAAGGGGAAAGGAACAGACGATGCCATTGAAGAATTCCTGCTCAGCTATCGAAATACTCCAAGTGGCGCTGCTCTGATGGAAAGACCCTGCTGAAGCCTTCCTGGGTCGAAAGCCAAGAACGAAGCTGGATCTCTTACTGCCTTCGCCTACTACTCCAAGTTCAAGGGATCCCAAGATGGAAGAGCAATTCAATCGTCGAAATGGAGCCAAGAAACGCTGCTTCGAAAATGGTGATGCCGTCTTCTGCCGAAGAAATGTGGATCATCAGTGGCTGCCTGGAACTGTGATCTTCTCTACTCAGGTGTCGTCTACAATGTCAAGCTGTCAAATGGAAAAGTAAGCCGATTCCACATCAATCAAATGCGCCCGGTCTTCGTCCTCTGATGATGCTGATGAGTGGTTGGAAGTGATGTTGGACACCTTCTGCCTTCCTCAAAGCCGAAACCAGTTGCTCCTCAGACTGAAGACCAATTTCCTGCCGCAGCCGTCTACTCTCCTGCTCCTATGGACTCTGGTGGTAGTGCTCCTGCTCTGCAAAGGCCGCAAAGAAACAGGAATCCGCCGAAGCGAATCCAAATGAGCTGGAATAAGAATCACTATTATTAGGCACTCCCCTCATTAGACATCTTTGACCGGGGGGAGGTGTTGTGGGTTCGTTAGAATCTATTATTGTCTTGACACGACTGCGATTCGTTGTCAAGACCATTGTTCTCTCGTGTATGAGAGATTATTATTGTTGTGCTTGGGAAATAAAGCTATCGTTTATTTGCTCTCCGCTCTCTCTCTCTCTCTAAAGTTACAACACGGCCGGGGCTAAATTTCAGAGGACGGCGAAATATTGGACGGCCGGCCGAAGGCCGGCGAAATTTTGAAGGACGGCCGGTTGGACGGCCGGCCGAACGCAAAATCTAAGGACGGCCGGTCGGACGGCCGGCGAAAAACGTCAAGACGGCGGACGGGACGCCGTTCAATTTTCGCTTATCGCGGTCACTATGCACATAAGTACCCTTACTTAAAAAAATAATAAAATTTTCAAAGAGAAATTTCTCCAACTGGATATAAACCAAATAATTTTTAACATTTACAGTCCACTCTCGATCAACCGCCGCCCCCTCAAAATCTTTCCCGCCTAAGGTCCGACACTTTTTTTAGCCTAATTTTTGAAGCCTTTTGCCAGTTGCCTTCGCTCAGACTAGTCCGAAAAATTGCAAGGACCCCGATTTTGCCGGTCGTTTCTGTGAAAAACAACAGTTTTACTAGTAAGACCTGCGCCTCTGGATAAGCCGTCACCACTATTTTCAAAAAGGGGTGGCGGCTTATCAAGAGGCACGGGTCCTAATGGTAAAAATTTCAACTTTTTGAGAAACGACCGATAAAAATTATAATCTTTACAATTTTCAACCTGACAGGTTACCCAGATACCCTTAAAACATATGATTTGAACGTAGTTTGAGACTAGACCAATGGAATAATTTTTGGCAAAAGACTTTAAAAATGGAGATAAAAAAGTGTCGAACCCCGAACTTGAGGGGGTGACGGTTTATTGAGAGTCGACTATATTCTTATATTTTGCAGATCTGTCCTAATCATATCGCCTGCATTGAGAAAGAGCAGAGATAAGGTTCAAACACTCGCTTCTGCACCGCAAATCCTCCCTACTTTTGACTAAAGAGAAAACTAAATTGTGCTTCAACTGTTTTAGCTATTGTAAAATGACTGGATTTTTAGACTAACCTTTCTGTATTAAATATTTCTGAGAATAAAGTCTATTGAACCGATGTGTGTGCGTTGCTTTTTGAATGCTTTGAGCTCCTACAAAGTTTTTGTTTAGGTTGAGCTGCTAGTAAAGTTTGCATTTCTCCAGGATTTGAGCAAGTAACATCAGAATCATGAAAGTAGTAGCACTGATTTCCGGCGGCAAAGATAGGCAAGTTTTTAACATTTTGCAACCCATATTAAGTTAGTTATTTGAGTTTTGATAAAGATGATTTCGATAACGATCGAAAGTCACGCCACATCATTCGCGAAATGAGCTTAACAATGTATCCAGGCCAACGGTTTTCAATTTGATTTATGGGCATTTCATGCTCAAAGTGATCATCAGAGTCTAGCGAAAAGTTTGACAGTAAAAACTTAAGGAGTGAAACTTTTAATTAATTTCCTTGATACTTATAAAGTTCATCCAACCCCCCTAAAAATAGAAATTTTATGAAAAAATGACAAAACGAAAATTCAGGCGAAGTGAGACATCTTTTCAGGCAAATGTAAAAACTTTTAATTCATTTCCTCTTAATTATTACTGTTTGTTCTAATGACCAAGATATGATTCAAATCGCATAACTTTTCGATTCTCCCGTCACTTTTCATTTTGTGAAAAAGTGCCTGATGGGGTTTGTGTGAGCGCATCCTGTACCTTTTATGACTTGTTTAGGAACTCGGAGCTAGAGTGTTTGCATCTGGAACATTTTTTACCCCAACTCTAATTCCGAGTTCAACTCCGCATTCCTTACTAAAAAAGATACGAAAAATAAAAAGTAATCCTAAATTTAAGATCGAAATTTTCGTGCTATTGTGTGAGATGAATTATTGAATTACAACTATGCGTTATTTTATTTATGTAAATTTCAGTTGCTACAACATGATGTGTTGCAAGACTAATGGTCATGAAGTAGTGTGTCTAGGCAATTTGTTCCCAGGCCAAACTCATGAAATAGACAGCTATATGTACCAGAGTGTAGGCCACGAGGGAATCAAGGTTGAATGAATTTACAGAAATTTCTTAACCTCAGAAATGGCACGTTGAAATGGCCGTTCCTGTCAAAGTGAAAACATTGTGGTCATTATAGGAAAAAACTTAAATAAAAAATGTGATAGGTTACGAAGCTACCCTGCCACAGCGTGTCAAAATCAAAAACGTGCAAACTTGTGGTTTTCATGTCGAGACAAAAATGTTTATCATTTGATTTGTTGGTGCAATGGCATTTCGTCCAAAAGTCAATTCGTCTAAAAGTCAATTCGTCTAAAAGTCAATTCGTCCAAAAGTCAATTCGTCCAAAAGTCAATTCGTCTAAAAGTCAATTCGTCCAAAAGTCAATTCGTCCAAGAGTCAATTCGTCAAAATTTGAGCATGATGAAGTCCGGCCAAGTCCTATGTCTCAGGTATGTGTGTGCGCGCATCTCAACCCCAAGCCTCCAAGCCCACTACGACCCCTCCGGGGGCGTAGGGGGCTTGCAAGGTTAGAGATGCGTGCACTGACTTCCCTGCGAGATGAATCCGAGCGAACACTCTTGATAATATATGCATAAAGAGACTCTTTTAGCACAGTCCCAGTGATAAAAACCAAGTAGAATATCCTAAAAGGGGTATCCTGGTATCCCCAAAAGTCAAATTTTCAAAAATATTTTTTTCCGGAAATGGTCTTCCGCCACCTAAAAACATGTTTTCTGTACGTTAAAGATGCTAAAACACACGAAAAAGTGGTTAAACCCGGTTTTTGGGAGGACTTCTCATACCGTACTCCGGACTCCAATTGGATCTTGGTTAGATACTCAGTATATCCTCTAGTCAATCGTCAATATCCGTGCTTTTTTTGCGTTTTAAGCCTATTTGAATGCATATTGGAAACTTTGAACAAAAATTTTGTCTTCACAAAGACTAATTTTAGGGTCGATTTCAATTTTTTTTAAATGTGGTCTAAATTGAGCTATTGCAGATTTTATCTAATAAATAACATAAAAAGCGATAGTTGAAAAAAAGCGACAATTTTTTGCAGAAAAATAAGAAAAATTCAAATTCCTCACAAAATGGAACGCCACAGCGAGTTTGCAAATTTTGAGCTTTAGCACACCGTGTGACACGTTGGTGGGACGGTTATCTATATAAAAAAGTCTAATTTTTAAGTTTAGTGGGTTGCATTGTAATCAGCTTGTGACCCATCACAAAAATTTAAAATAAGAAAACACTACCCAAGTGTGCAACCCATCATTAGTCCAAAATTTAATTCGTTTATATATGACTACAATGTCGTCACGTTTCCCAGAACGTGCATCACTTTAAATAAGGTTATATTTCTGCTTGATGTTGTCTCATCAGCCCTCAAAATATACCATTTTAAAGCTGAGATCATCATCTTCCTAGAATATATTACCGTTTTTTCAAATGTGCTTTTTAAGAGTCAAACCGAAGTTCAGAAATATGACATGACCACATTGTAGTCAACGTGCCCTTTCTAGGGTTTAGGGTTGTTAAGCGAAAAGCCGAAATTTCAAAAAAAATTCCCCTAAACTTGCGTTTTTATCCATATTGACATAATTTTTTTGTAAAGTCTTACAGTAAAGATAGCCTAGAATGCTTTCTAATGGCAGCAAATCACGGATATTTATATAAAAACATTTTCGGCCTGAAAGGCCGAAAATAGAAATTCTTCGGTCTTTCAGGCCGAAAATGTTTTTATAAATATCCGTGATTATATATGACCCTTGCTGCAGCTATAAAAGATATTCTAGGCTATCTTTTATTGTAAGACTTTACAAAAAAAATTATGTCAACATGGATAAAAACGCGAGTATAGGGGAATTTTTTTGACATTTCGGCTTTTCGCTTAACAACCCTACTAGGGTTAAAAATTATTATAATTTTTATTTCAGATGATTGCAGAAGCTATGAACCTACCACTATTCAGGCAAGAAATTACAGGCAAGCCAAAAAGTATTGAAATGCCCTATGTATTTGATGAAAGTGACGAGGTGGAGGATTTGTACGTCTTGCTCAAGACCATTCGAGAGAAGTTCCCTGATGTACAAGGTAGTTTTCCGAATTTGCTTACGATTTTTAGTTAGAAATATTTGCAGGAGTTTCTGTAGGTGCTATCAACAGCACATATCAAAAAGAGAGAGTGGAAAATGTAAGTATTTTATAAGCATACCAGATAATTTTAAAGTAGCACCAATCTTCAGATTTCTACTCGGAGATTACTTTCAAAATATCTTACCGCGGTTCTCAGTACAATTACCGTATATTCTCTAATCGAGCGTCACTCCAAAGTTGACAGAATCTAAGAGCAATTTTTTGTAAAATTGAGCCTAATGCTGCTGATAGTGATTTTCTGGGCATGCCAGATTATTACTTTTTCCTCGCTAAGCAAACCCTTAATTTCAACACCGGTTTCGTAATCAGCGTACCCGATTTGCTTATAAAACTGCTTGTAGAAGTACAAACTGACTACCAAATTTCAAATTCCTCCCAAGACAATAAATATTCAAATCTTTATCTTCTTGAGAGGAATTTGAAATATGGTACAGTCGCCTCATGATGCAATGGAGCTCCTGGAACCAGCCTCAGGGGTCCATTATATCTAAAGTCCGTACCGAGAGTCTGTTATATCGATTGTCTTTTACCAAAAAAGTTCTAGGAATCCGTTATGTAGGGAGTCTTCATCAATAAAATTTTCGTTATGCATTCTAAAAACATCATTATATTTAGGGTTATATTTAGGGTTAAGCAAGGGTAGTATCAAAACGACTTGCCGACTAGGTGCTGGGTTTGTAAGCATTTTTTAACAGGCTGTAAAATCTTCATTTTTGGCATTTCAGAATTTTTTTTAACTGTTTGTAGATTTTGCCGTTCTGCGTATAAAAGTTCAAAAAAAAATTCTGACATGCTAAAATTGAAGACTTTACAACCTGTTGAAAAGGTGTTGTCAAACCCAGCAATTAGTCGGCAAGTCGTTTTAACACTAACCTTGCCAACCCCAGTGCGGGCGAGAAAGTGAGTTGTATTGTTCTACTTAATTGTTTTCAAGCGTTGTCCTGACATATAGTTATCTAAACAGAATAATTGCTTCCCAACATCACGAGATTCTATAAACCATTGAGTGCGCCCAGAGAAGTCCGTTGTATCGATAGGCGACTGTAGTCTGTTTGTACTACTAAAAGCAGTTTTACAAGAAAATCGGGTACGCTGATTACGAATCTTATGTCGAAATTGAGGGTTTGCCCAGCGAGGAAAAAGTTATTAAAGGGGCATGCTCACGTGTTCAAAATTTGTCCCACCAATTCAAAAATTTTCCCTAAACATTTTGCCTTATCAAATCGACTATGCTGAAAACGATTCCGGTGTCAGAATTTATATTTTTTGAGCAGTCAAAGTTTTGCGTTAAAAATGCTTTTTGGATTTGCTCATTCCTAATATAAAATGACCGTTTTCTTCGTTGGTACCTATGGTACCTGTCATAACCGTTGAATGTATCACGAAGAGCAGATAGAGAGCTTTCTGGTAGCATAAAATTTAGCTCGGTCCAGATAAGTAAATTTTGAGATAAAAGCCATTTTATGAAAAAAATTTAATTTCTGAAAAGACGAAGGTTGACAAAGAAGCGGTCACAAAACCTTGTTTTTACAATATTTTTATACGAAACTTAGCACTATCAAAAAGCCCTGTTCACGTGCTTTCAAATAATTTATAATACTTGTGTGACTTTATTAGAAACATGAGTGATTTGCTGAAAAGTTTGTGGCCACTTGCCAAATTCGGAAGTTCTGGAGTAGGTAAATTTGGAGAACTATATCTCAAAAACGAAGCATGAAAGTGGGAAAACTAACAATGCCATCGTGTTCAGCGTAACATAAATAAAATATACAATAATCCGACTTGCCCGAAATCTGCTATCGGCAACCTTGTAAATGCCGAAGTCCAAAATTAGAAAAAGTCACTCATAAATCTCATTTATTATAGGTTTGATTGCTCTGGTTTTCAGGTGTGTGCTCGCCTTGATCTAACACCACTTTGTTACCTTTGGGAGAGGGACCAATTGAAGCTCTTTGATGAAATGGTTAATGCAGGTGTGCAGGCCGTCATCATCAAAGTGGCAGCCATGGGTCTGACCAGTAAACACCTTGGGATGACTCTTCAACAGGCAAACAATAAAAAAACTTAGTGAACCAACAAAAAAGAAATAAATTGTTTAGATGCGGGAACACCTGATCGACATGCACAGAAAATACGGATCACATATTTGTGGAGAAGGCGGAGAATTTGAAACATTCGGTGAGATTTTGTTAAGTGAAGAAATTATATTCTCAAAATAATTGCCTCCAAAAAGCTTTTATCTTTTTTTGCAACCCATCAAAAAGTGTTTTTCAATTTTCAGTGGTCGACTGTCCTCTTTACAACAAACGCATTTCCATCGATCACTCTGAAGTGATTATTCATGGTGCTGACCAGAACATTGCCCCAGTTGCCTACTTAAAATTGACTGAGTTGAGTTTGAAGCAAAAAGAGTGACTGTTAAGCACGTTTATTTGTTGTTTGGTTATCCAATCTTGTTGGTTATTGCTGTTGGTTGTTGGCAAATAAATAAAAGAAATTTATTGCAAATTAGAGAACACACACTCACAACACTAATTGAGGCCCTATAGATGTGCCACAGACGAGTCTCTGTGACTAAAATAATTGCCTCTTTCGTCCAACAAAGTGCCCCCAATATTGGGCGTCAGGGAAGGGCAATTGGAGTTCATGGATGGGTGTCTTTGCTGGGCTGTGATGCATAGTTTGAAACGCTGCAAAATTGAGGTGTTGTTGAAATTTTTTCATTTTTTGATTAAAAATAGTTTTCATAAATGTATGAGATGACGTAAGTATTCTAATAGAAACCCCGTCTCTAATAGAGTGGCTCCAATGGATGTAGGAAGTCGAATGTCGAGGTCTTTGAGGTCCCGCTCTTCTTCGAGTTTTCGTCATTTTTTAATTCTGTGAAGCGATTTTATCTATTTTCACGGTTCTTTCCAGGTAAAAAAATAACTTTTCAGTAGTTGGACATCAAAAATGAAAACTTAAAATCGGAACCACCGACTTCCTACCTCTGACTTCGACATCCGACTTCCGACATCCATTGAAGCCGAGCCTTAATAGTACCATCCCCCCCCCTGTCCCCTTCATTTTGATTAAGATTTCAGAGTTAGGGTTATTTTTGATTGACAATTTCAAGATTTTAAGAGGATTGAATAGTAACCCCGGGGTTTCTATTAGAATAATTACGGTAAACAAACTTTTTCATCCTACACTACTTATGGCTTGTTCACGTACTTCGAGTTCGAGTTCGAGTTCGTGTTCGAGTTCGAGTTCAAGTTCGAGTTCGAGTTCGGTTCAAGGGTGTTCACGTAGCGAAAAAAACCGAACTCGAACACGAACTCGAACTCGAAGGTGTTCACGTACTTCGAGTTCGACTTCGAGTTCGAGTCAAACTTGAAAGTATTCATTTAGTCAATGTTACTATTTATGTATATTAATTCATGATTTTGTTATAAGGACGATAAAAATAAGTCCAATCACTATGAACTACTTTGAAAAATTACTGCATGAAGATCAATTAAATCATTTGCTCTTGGAAGTCAACATTCCCAATACCATTAAAAAATTCAACAAGCTTTATTCTGATATTTTTTGCACTTTGACTGTCTTGTTCTTCCGCTTCTCCATGACCAAGTCCTCTCCAAGAATTAGACACTGCACCCGTCCTCTCCAGATCTACCTCTTCATTCATCTCTTCTCTGAGAAAGCTCTCTCGCGCAAGCGTAAGTTGAATCAAGGAGACATGGAGGAGACCATTCTGCAGGCCCTCAGTGCTGTGAACTCTTCACCCAGTGTTCAGCCGCTCTCCCATGTGGCCCTGCTAGTTGAGGATGTCCACCAGAGACTCAAAACAAGAGGCAAAGATGCTCGTGGCATTCTTTTGCAATACAATAGAGAGATCGAGAAGGTAGCCCACGAGTATGAAGAGTGGCTGATCGAGCACGAGGAATAAATAAATTGCAAAATTAAATAACAGTTCTTGCTTTATCTATAATAGTTCATGAAAATTCATAATTATTCTATAATAAACCGTTTCCGTAACAATGATTATCGACATCGACTACATATTCAACACATGGAGACTTTCAAGTTTGACTCGAATTTGAAGTTGAACTCGAAGTCGAACTCGAAGTATGTGAACACCTTCGAGTTTGAGTTCGAGTTCGACTTCAAGTTCGAGTTCGAGTTCGGACCAAAGGTGTTCACGTAGCCAAAAAATCCGAACTCGAACACGAACTCGAACTCGAAGTACGTGAACAAGCCATTAACAAAAAAGTGAAGATAAAAATGATGTAACTGAAGCGTCCCGGCTAATGAAACCTGGCTTTCTCGGTGAATATATAATTATTTTTTCAGACCATCTTGTAGCCCTACTCTTCTAGTTTTTAACGTGTTATCAACTGACCTGTTGTAATTTAGAAAACACTAAGAAAAGCTAGTTTATATAAAACAATTGGTACTTCAAACAATCAATTGTTTCATAAAAACTAACTTTTCTCAATGTTTTTTAAATTATAACAGATGAGTTGATAACACGTTAGAAACTAGAAGAGTAGGGCTACTAAATGGTCTAAAAAAATAAAAATAAATAATTATATATCCACTGAGAAAACCAGGTTTCAAAAGTTAGTCGGAAAAATTCAGAAATCAGCCGGGAAAATTCAGGAGTTTTGATGTGGTTATACGACACTAGGATTTCGGGTGCGGAACGCGAATGTATATGACTCGCGTGACACTTACATGGCACTTTCGTCTGTTTTTTAATGTTTTGGTGGTCGAAAAGTACAAATCAGTCGTCAAAAATCATGTTTTTTCGTAGGCGACGTATACTATACTTCAGCCAATGGCAATTCTCGGTGATTCTGTGGCGTGTTTGTTACGTCGTTTATCCTATGACCAAGTACAGATTTTTGCGCACCTGCTCCCATTAGTCCTTTTTTTATATAACATTAGTTGGTAAAGAGTCAAATAATTTTTCAGATGTTTTCGTTTTAACTAAAGTGGCAAACCTTCAGCCTCCGCCTACTACTCTTCGGGCCCGAACACTTTCCGTTTCGCGAAGGTACATGTCACTAACCTCTTTAAGGGTTCCAGAAGTGGTCAACAACAAATAGATGGCATAGGTGGGAATGGACAAACAGGAGAGCATCCGGAACAACCAGCCCAATGGAACAGACCACTGAGGGTAGGTGTAGTTGGGGACTGATAGTGGTGAAAAACTGGTGGAGTACAAAGCCAGAACGAATATTATCTAAAATACCAAGCAATATAGTCGCTGATGCATTGAGCTCACCCCAATGAAAACTGGACAACAAGTCCAACAGACCCTCCAGTAGAGGCCTGGATAGAAGCCGAGCATGACTCTGATGTCTTCACTGAACCGTTGAACTCCGTAGAACCAACACACAGCTATCATTTCACACATTACTATGAACAAGACTGACAGTGAAACGCCATACTCGTCCTGCATTGGTAGATAAATGAGAATGTGGTTAATACATTTGTCGAGTCTGTTTCTGTTTTTCAAAGTAAAGTCGACCCCCTTGATACCGTATTTCGGTACTTCTTCGGCTGACATCACACCTTCAATTTTTGCATTTTGCTGAATTTTTTGCCCAGTTAAATGCATATTTTATTCACAAGCATACAACACAACAATTTGTGACCACAAATAAAACATAATATCATTTCCAGCAAATTTAGCCATACTGACCTCAACTTTTCAACTTTTTAGCCATATTTCCCCCATCCACCCCAACTTTTCAACTTAGGCTTAGGCTTTAGGCTTACTTTTCAGCCATACTCACCCCAACATTTCAACTTTTCAGTCATACTTGCCCCAACTTTCCAACTTTTCAGCCATATCCAGCAAAAATTGAAGGTGCGATGTCGGCCGAAGAAGTACCCGTATCTCATCTAATAAGCGCCCACCCTCAACTTTGAAGACCTATATCTCAGCCCAGAGAGAATATTTTGCAAAGCTATTTAATGCATTTTCTTAACTTCCACGACTCTACCAATTCCACTTTTCACATTTTGAAATTTCACCCAAAAATATTGAGATTGCCCCAAAATTTTTCAGATTATTGGGGGTTTGGAAAATAAGCGCCCATGGGCTCTTCTTAGAGGAAATACGGTAAACCAGCGCTTTTAGCCTTTAATTTAGTTGTTCTTTATAACAATTATAACAAAACGAAACTTCGGCATAACTGTCCGGTCAAGTAATTTTTTACAAACCAACGCCCCTGTTTTGCATATCCATTAAGCTATCATTAAAATTTTACTAATAACTGCAGAATTTAAGGTTCAGATAATCAAAACAGAGCCAAGAAATCATGGTAAATGATGACAAATTTCTTTATGGTTAGAAGGGTCTGCAACTTTTTCTCCAGAAGATGGCTATGACATAATCCGTGTACCCCTTTACCTAATTTTCGATTGTCCCGGTAGTTCGAAATCCGGTTTGTTGCGAAAAAGTCTGTTTTTGGTTCACCGACCAAACCCTAAACTAACATTTGATGTCAAAAAAATTTTCCCATTTTAGTTTTTGGTTAACTTTTAGAATAGGTCCGAACCAATCGACTGGAGACCCCGATCAATGAATATTTGCAAAAATATTTGCTTAGTCAGCAAAGAAACCCAACAAAAAATATAAACGGATATAATATATCACTCAACGGATATAATAAAAAATATAAACGAATATTTAGTTAATTGGTTGACATCGGAATCAGCTTATTGCGCTGTCAAAAAGAAATGTAACACAACTTTAATGCGCGCAACATTTACTACTGTTAGTGAAAATGTCTTTGTTCGAGAAAGCGGCACTTTGAAAGGGGCAAGACACAAGAAAACAAAGCATGCTCATGTGATCTGGATAAGACAAGTAAAAAGTCACGATTATGAAAGTGGAAGTTTTTTAAATACAGTCGACTCTGGATTTAACGGACCCCAAAAAAATTCGTTCCCGCCTGTGGTCTGACACTTTTTTGATTTTTGAAGTCTTTGGTCAGTTGTCTTCAGCTGGTCTAGTCCAAAACATCGCAAGGATTCCGATTTTACCAATCGTTTCTGAAAATTGCAATAGTTTTGCCGGCAGGAGTACACTATTTGGGGTAGCTCAAAAGTGCGTTTTTTAAGGGAAAGTATGTCTCAGGCAGAGTTTTCATTGATCCGGATTTCATTGATCTGATAGCGGTATCAATGATAGTTTGGATCATTGATAGTCGGATCAGATCAGATCAGTGGCCAAAAATTTGGGGCCGGATCAGATCAACCGAATTTTGGCGAATTTTTTTTAGCCATTATTATTGATACCTCGGATCAGATCAGATCAATGGCAAAAAACCGGATCAATGAAAACTCTGGTCTCAGGCCCTAAAAACGATGGAAAAGGCGAAAAAAAGTGTGGGAAGGACGCTTTTCGAAAAAAATTCTCGATTGCCTTGGTCCCCCCTGTGGTTTTTGGTCATTTTTCGCATTTCATTTTCTTCGTTACGTTCAGATTTATTTATTCGCAACGATTTTTTGGTCAAAAAGTCGGTTTTTTCGAGAGAAAAAAAATTGCAAATGCCTTTCCGCCTCCTAAAAACACGTTTCAGTGCCTAAAACGTCTTAAAAAGTGGTTAAAATACGATTTTGGGAGATTACTGGAAAACGAACTTTAGCCTTTCAAAGTGGTTTAATACCGTCAACTGCCTGACTTAGGACAGCGTTCGACTAGTCCTTTGTCCTGAGCCACATGTTATGTCTTATGATTCGCGTTATGGTTTTGTCTACAAAACTCCACAAAGACAGAATGTCTTAAACGCTAAAAACGAAGATTTTACAACCTATTGAAAAAGTGCTCACAAACCCAGCAAGTAGTCGTCGGTTCGAAATAAGTCGACATAGAGTCGACTGTACTCAAAATGCTATAGACAAAACACACTCACCAGAAAAGGAATGACATAAGTGCCTCCATAAGTGACTGTTGGCAGACTTCCGATGTAGTAAGTTGTGATAACTACAGCTACAAATATTTCCCTCTTTCTTGCCAATATCCTTGGGTATTCGTCGCAAAAGCCGGTAATTAGGGCTGAAGCAAAAATATGTTTGTACATTAGAACTGAATTCTGTGAACTTGTATTTACCAACCTTCTATTCCGCTGAACTGAAAAGTGAAAAAAAATTAGCATTTAAAACTGTACAAGGTTATATAGTGGTAATATGATTTCAAACGGTCATAACTCTTTTGCTGACTCGAAATTACGGATTGTCAGTCCCTAAAAGCATTGGTATGTTATGTCTTATGATTCGCGTTATGGTTTTGTCTAAAAAACTCCAGAAAGACAGAATGTCTTAAACGCTAAAAACGAAGATTTTACAACCTATTGAAAAAGTGCTCACAAACCCAGCAAGTAGTCGTCGGTTCGAAATAATAATACCCCGACAACCCTAATTTTCTATTCTGGTGCTAAAAGAATCTGAAATAAGAGAGGCGTGAAATGTGAACGCAAAAGATATAAAAATGGGTATGAGAAGTCAAATACAGGCATTTTGATTGATATCGCCAAATTTGGTGTTTTTGCGAACCATGGGTCTAATTAAATTAAACTCACCGTGCTATCAATGCCTAAAGTTATGAGCATCAGAAAAAATATTAACGACCACACACTGCTGTAACTCATTGTGGCAATGGCTTGAGGGTAGACTGAAAATAGAGAGGAACTTTTAAGTTAAAATTGAACTTTATAAAATTTACTCACCCACGAAAATCAAAGAAGATTCCCCCTCGCCAACGACCTCACTAACCGGCTTGTTGGTCAATTCACTCATATAGCCGAGGGTGGAGAAAATAACAAAGCCAGAGAAAAAGGAGGTGAAGCAATTTATAAGAGAAGTGACCAAAGCATCTCTGTAGCAATTGTTGTTAAAGTCGTTGTAGCTACTCAGCGCCAAAAGCACTAAAATAAATGATGCTACTGAAATATAACCCCTCCCCCCCAATCATGTTTTTTAAAAGTGTCCAAAAACCATTTTTAGTCGTAATTTTGCTATAAAAGGACTGATGAGTTGGGTTTATATTCCAGTAGCGCCAAATAAATTGTTTTTAATTATTTAAATATTTGTATTGTTTCGGTATCATAAAGCCTAACTTAAAAATACATCTATGTTTGATGTTCAGAACTTTGCTTAATAAATTCCACTCAAGACAATGATTATTCAAAAAAGGAAACTTTGCTACATTCAAATATTTATTGTCTTGAGCGGAATTTAGAATTTGACGGTGAGTTTGGTATTTAAAGGGCAGTTTTATATGAAAATCTACTACGCTAAACATGAATCCGGTGTCAAAATTAAGAGTTTGACTAGCAAAGAGAAAGTTTTACGTCAAATAGTTTAAAAAAACATATTCATAACTATTAAGTCAAATTTTTAACTTTTATTTTATGCGTTTTTGGTAACAAAATATTGCGGAGGAGTTGCTCTTTCTTTTAGACATCAGAACTTGAAAAACTAAACACAGAACAAAAAGTGCCGGGTATTTATTCAAAAAAATCTAGTATAGAAAAAACGTGCTTCTATGTACTTTCGATTTTTTTCTTCACTTTTTCAAAACATTGGCAGGCACATTTACACTTATTCGAAAGCGCAGTTATTTCTGCGTCTGATCAGCTTGAAAAAAAAAGTGTGTGGAGAAAAGATACGGCAAAAAAATCATACTATGTATAGTATGTCTATAGTATGTCTCTATAGTATGTCGAACCAAAATTTCAGCAAAAATTATCCACAAAAAAAACTTTTTTCGTAAAGAGGACAATCTATGCCCAAATGCATAAAGACCCGATTTTTAATTGGACCGATTTTATTTTGAAAATATCAAAAAATCATAAAATCATATCCTAAATACAATGCCAAAATTAAAAACTCCGAAAACGCAAAAATCGAAATTTGAAAATTGGTCTTATTTTCGGACCAACCTATAACTCCGAAAATGAGACCTATTTTTTCTACATTTGAGCACTAGCGTTGCGATTAGTTGTAGACACCGCAAAATTGAAAGCTATATTAAAAACTTGCACCTTAGAATAATAAGATAATATATGGTGGCGCAAATTTTTTGCGGATTTTAAAATGGCTGTAACTTTTCATTTTTAACGTTTCGGCAAGATCTTTTGTTGGTTCGATCACCCAATGTATGAAGTTTTGTTTGACACCACAAAACTTTTCATTTTGGCAATGAAAAATGTTATTTTAAGCAAATAGGCTTTTTTGCTGCATCAAAAAGCTATGGTGGGTATGATATAAGGTATGGTATGCACGATATCAAGGTCATATTGCCATAGCTTCATTTTTGAGGTCTTGCTTGTAATAACACGCCAGATGCAGCTAATATGACCGATGGTACGACAAAGGTTTCGATGGAAGCATTTTCAGGGAGATGCATTGCGCTTTTGTTTCAGGGGCACGATCACAAGCAAGACCTCAAAAAATGAAGCCACGGCAATATTGCAGCTTACCTAAGCACTGACCTTGATATCTTGCATACCATACCTTATACCATACCCACCATAGCTTTTTGATACAGCGAAAAAGCCTAACTGCTTAAAATAACATTTTTCATTGCCAAATGAAAACTTTTGTGACGTCAAACTTCACACATTGTTGGCAAGGTTGGCAAGGGTAGTATTAATTGACTTCCCGACTAGTTGCTGGGTTTGTAAGCACTTTTTTTAACAAGCTTTAAAATCTTCATTTTTGGCATTTCAGAAATTTTTTTTGAACTGTTTTGTAGATTTTGCCGTTCTGCGTACAAAAGTTAAAAAAAAATTCTGAAATGCTAAAAATGAAGACTTTACAGACTGTTGAAAAAGTGTTGTCAAACCCAGCACCTAGTCGGCAAGTCGTTTTAACACTACCCTTGCCAACCCTAGTTATCGTACAAACAAACAAAAGATCTTGACGAAACGTTAAGCTATCAAAAAGTTACAGCCATTTTAACTGCGAAAAACTTGTTCCACCGTGTACTTTAAATACTCAGACAACAGAGATTCAAATTTAATATGTTTTCTATGGTTTTTCAATTTTTCGAGGAAGTGCTGTTATTCTGATAGTGATTTTTCTACCTTAACTCTTGATTCTGCCAAAATTCGATACCTAAATACAGTACAGTATGTGTCAGATTTATTTTTTTGGCTACATCATGGACAAACATGTTTTTGAGCAAAAGCTAAACATACGGCTATAGTCCAAAGAGTCTGTCCACTTTATGGTGTCCACTCTGTGGTTTTTTTTTAATACTCTTTTTAAGCTTGAACTCTTTGATAGGTTTCCTAAATTCCATAAGTTGCAATGAAATTTATTGGTAGTTTTCAGAATTAAAATTTAGTTTAAAGGGGCATGCCCGTGCGCTACAGGGAGAAAAGGAAATAAATATTTCTTGGATTTAGCGGGGACCAGCAGTTTTTATCTATCTTGAAAATTTTTTATATGCGTTCTCATTTAAATTGTTTAATTTTTCTGTCTAGTTTTTAAAATTATTATAAAGTCATCAATATTAGATTTGACAGAAAACAAGTGAATGGAACGATTCAAAAAAACTTCTTGCAGAGACTTTCAAAAACCGCCGAACATGCGTAATGAGTGTCAACCGCTCACCTCCAAAACCTGGTCCCAACGAGAAAAAATATCTGGGTTGCAGCAGCCGTCCACACAGTTGGTTCCCATAGTTTGTCAAAGTCAGGTGTCAAGTAGTAACTGATGCCTTTGCCAGCTCCAGGTAGTGTTAGACCTCTGATCAGCAAGATAGTGAGCACAATATAAGGGGCAGTAGCTGTCACCCACACTACCTTTCCTGTGCTTCTCGGTCCTTTCCACAGTGCAAAGTAGACCTGGAAAAAGTAGCAATATTATTTCAAATCGTATTTGTCAGAGCTTACTATTACGAAGACAATTAAAAGGCAAAATGCCATGGAAGGTTTGACACCTCCGAGATCATCAAATCCTGTGGAGTATTGTGTTTCGAGGACTTTGAATCTGCAAGCTTATTTTTAGCAAGGTTAATTAACGGAAATTTAGAACATTAGAAGTCAACAGCTACTATAGCGCTGCTTTCTGTTGTTCGGGACGCTCAACTTTTAGCCCACTTTTTGCAATTTTAATTTTCGAAGTTGGTGTCCTTTGATAGGAAACCAACTAGATTTTGCAAGAAAAGAGTTGCAATAAACTAGAATCGTCGGGATGCATGGTGGCGTCATCACTAAATCTAAGAGAATGAAATTTGGTGATAATTTGCTGCAAAATTCCGTTATGCCCTTAACTTTTTTTGACGCTAGTATAGAACACCCCCCAAAATCAGACCTTCTAAAAATCGTTGAAACTACCCTTTGGAACAACAAGTTTAGGCTTAGCCCTTAGGCTTAGGAGAAGGCCAGCGTATAGAAGTTGTGGCTAATAAGTGTTTTACGCACTTTTTCTGGGGTCTGGAACATATAGGCTTAGGGTAGGCCAGCGTATGGAAGTTGTATAATAAGTGTTTTACGCACTTTTTCTGCGGTCTGGAACATATAGGCTTAGGGTAGGCCAGCGTATGGAAGTTGTGGCTAATAAGTGTTTTACGCACTTTTTCTGCGGTCTGGAACATATATTTGGGTGCTCTTTACTTTAGGCTTAGGTCATTTCTTGAGAAGGCGTAAGTTTTTTTTTGGGGGTGGGGATAGGGAGGTATTCTATACTAGAGTCCTTTTTTTGAATATTCGCTATCGTATTTATTCTAATAGAGCAGCACCCTTCAAAAACAGCTTTACATTGTTTTTTGATCCCTTTTTTGGAGACTGCTATTAGGCAAATCACCCCTCATTTTGTAGCAAGTGAGATGAGCTACAAAATGGATGGTAACTTGTCTGTGAGCACTCTTCAAAAAACGGGTCAAAAACACAATGCCAAAAAACACGATTTGAATTAGGGGGTGGTGCTCTATTAGAATAAATACGGTAATTTAAATTTGGCCAATTTGCATTGACATTACAAAGTGTCCTTCTTATTTTTTCAAAGGAATAGTGAGAAAAAATTTTTATCAAAAAGATTTAGTTGTCACTATTTCTTCAATCGTCCAAAATCAACCTACAAGTAGAACTCTTGTGAAGGTGTCTTTAACTCTGCACTATTGTTCACATTTTCAAAGCCTTCCAAAGATTCTCGACAAAACTCGCTGTTCCAAGTGTTATTGCAGGTTTTCCATGGCACTTCCCACTAAATTTAGTTGTCAACAAATATTTTCTTGTCCAGTTTATACTTACGGCCAAAGAGCTTATAAAAAAGTAGACCGCATGGGCTATTATGGCGTTGTAGAAGCAAGAAATAAATGTGCAAATGAAACAAATTCCATAACCAATTCCTTAAATAAAAATAGTGCTTTAGATTTTCCAGTTGATTTACCTTTGAACATTGGGCAGATTTTTTTCCAAATGCTGAGACAACCGGATCTGTGATACTGACCCAAAGCTAATTCCATATAGAACATAGGCAATCCTCCAACCAGCAACATGACCACATAAGGAATAAGGAATGCGCCTGAAACGAAACTTTTGCATGAATAACACTTTTAGTACGACCCATAAAAGAATATGTTAGACCCGCAATAAGTATGGTTTTCCGGACCAGTATACGGAGAGGGACCATATGAGACATTGTATTTGAAAATTTTGGCTGTTGTATTCAGCGCATTCCAAGAAGAGAATATATTGAGAGAGAAAAAACGGACAACCAATGGCTATTTTGCAACCAGTGTTTCCGAAAATAACACTGAACACTTTGCATTTAACACTTAACACATACATTTTTTCGTATATATATATATTATATCTCAGATGTTTTTACACCGTTTTGTAGCTGAGATTTTTCTTTTTCTCTGGAGTGGTCAAGCACGCTAATAAAACATATTTTTTTGAGGAAATCACACCAAGTGTTAAAAAAAACCAAGTGTAATGTGCACACTCTTTTATAAATCAAAAACTTGAAACCACAGAGTCCTGTTAACGCGATACTAATTAGACGGCTAAATAATTTGTCAGTCCTTTATAGAGTTTAGGGGAAAGACGGATTGGGTTGGTCAATAATCCGCGGTTGTTCGAGTAAGGGAGGTAATACGTTCGTGTAAGTTTCACACATTTTAATATACAGTCGACTCTCGATAAAGTGCCACCTCGATAAAGTGCTACTCTCGATAAAGTGCCACCCTTGGGCCGGTCCCCAGGGGTGGATCTCGATAAAGTGCCACCTCGATAAAGTGCCACTCTCGATAAAGTGCCACCCTTGGGCTGGTCCCCAGGGGTGGCACTTTATCAAGAGTCGACTGTATTTAGATTTTTAATCTACTAACCGATGGGTTTCACTAATAAAATTTAATTAAAAAAAGGAGCAATATTGTTTGATAGGTTACAAAATCATGATTTGCTGAACAATAGGGTTGGCAAGGGTAGTAATAAAACGACTTGCCGACTAGTTGCTGTGTTTGTAAGCATTTTTTTAATAAGCTGTAAAATCGTCATTTTTGGCATTTCAGAAATTTTTTTTGAACTGTTTTGTAGATTTTGCCGTTCTGCGTACAAAAGTTCAAAAAAAATTCTGAAATGCTAAAAATGAAGACTTTACAGCCTGTTGAAAAAGTGTTGTCAAACCCAGCAACTAGTCGGCAAGTCGTTTTAACACTATTCTTGCCAACCCTACAGAACAAGATTTTTAACCATCAAACATTGAACCTTGAAACCCATCAAACATTGTCGTTTCATTTTTATGCGAATTTACGGACCAACCCAATAAAAGTTATGGTGAAAATTTATTCTCGAGATTACGTTGGGCAACCCTATATATGTTGTTTTAAATAGGCTAACCTCCTCCATGTTTGTAGCATATCGAGGGAAACCTAAATCAAACTACTATTTTTCTCAAAGTTAGCAACAAATCCTAATACCTCCAAATGTTGCCTAGATCAACGGCTGAAAAAATAAAATATTCGTTATTTTTAATAACGAAAATTTTATTGACCAACCATAGCCAATAACTGCCAATAGAAACTCCAGCTTGCTAGCCCATTTCTCCCTGACTACGCTAGAGCGCCTGCGTCTAGCAGACATGGATGACACTCCACCCTGTGTGTCTATACGGGCGGCGACGGCGGATCCGCCGTTTTGGATGGTGGTGTACTCGCAGAAACTCGTCTTTCTGGATGAGATTGTTGGTTTGGGAAGTACTGCAACAAAATTGCTTGGGTTATTGATGTGAAGGTATTAACTCAATCAGCTTACACTCTGTGCTCTGCTTGACACAGTCCTCGTCGTCTATGTGCCCTCCGAGCACGGCAACGAGCATAGAATTGTGGTTGTTATTTTTGCTATTATGGCTGTAGGATATACACGGTGGATTTATTGAGCTGAAAAACTAGAAAATATTGGACCTTACGCATGAAAATCAAAAATAAATACAGTGTGTCCCAAAAAATTTGAGACAAAATTGATCGAATTCTAAACATCTGTCATCGATATATACAATTTTATGGTATATAATGTCAAAAACACAATTTTCGTTTGATCCCCTCTATGGTTTGGGTTCTGGCCATCCAGAGACCATCCACAGGACCCAAACCACAGGGGACCAAGCGAAAGTCGTGCTTTTGACATCATATACCAAAAAAATTTCATATTTTTCTAAGTCGAATACTGAAAGACATTGCATACCCATCATTGTCCGACTAAAAAAGTAACCTGTTTTTCCAATTTTTAAATTTACGTAGTAATATATGTTACTTTTGAGTGCTAAAACCTTCCTTTCCCTGCCGTAAAAAAACTAATTTTGTGACGTAAATCTTTTTTTGTCGTAAATTTACTTTCGAATGCCTCAAAAAGTTTTTCTGTTGTTGCAAAAAATTTTTTTTTGCAACAACAGAAAGACTTCCTTTCACGGCATAACGGATTATTGCAGCAAATTCATGTTTATCCTTTTTTCTAGTAACTTTTCGCAACTATTTTAAAAAGTAATAATACAGTCAAACTTGGGTTATCCGACACCCCAGTTAACCGACACCCTCTTTTATCCGACACCATGAGCCCGATTTGGTTGGCCTGGTAAACCTACACCCCAGTTATTCAACACCTCAGTTAACCGACACCTCGTTTATCCGACACCATAAGGGCGGTCCCTTTGGGTGTCGGATAACCCAGGTTTGACTGTACCATCAGGTAGCCCCGTGATTCTAGTTTCTAACAAAGTATCACTTATTGCAACATCTCTGAAAAAAGTAGAACAAAAAAGTAAAAGTATGAAGCAAATAAAAAAATAATTCGGTTCATACCTTCACTTTTTTGTTCTACTTTTTTCAGAGATGGTGCAATAAGTGATACCTCGTTCGAAACTAGAATCACAAGGGGCTAAAGTACACTATTTGGCCAGAGCCAAAAGTGCGTTTTTTCAAGGTCTAAGTATTTTTTAGGCCGTGAAAAGGATAAAAACGGCGAAAAAAAATGTGGGAAGGCCATTTTTCGAGAAAAAAAATTTTTTTCGACTGCCTTGGTCTTCCATGTGGTTTTTGGTCATTTGTCGCCTTGGTCCCCTTTATGGTTTTTAGTCATTTTTGTATTTTAGTATTTTACCAGAGGGGAAACCAAGGCAGTTGAAATTTTTTTTTTTCGAAAAATGGTCTTCCAACACTTTTTTTCACCGTTTCTATCGTTTTCACGGCCTAAAAAATGCTCTGACCAAATAGTGTACTCCTGCCTCGCAAGGCTGCCTGATAATGTTATCACAGTGATAAAAAAGAGTAGAAAATTCAAGAAAAAAAGGTATAACAAAAATTTGCTTCAAAATTACGAGAATTTGCTGCAACATTCCGTTATGCCCTTTCATTTATTCAAAATAAAATTCAATTACGACAAAAAGTATTTTTACTGCAGCAGAAAGGCTTGTCGCTTATGAGTTGTCCTTTGTGTTATTAAAATTCGACTAAATTTAAAAAATTGGTGGCAAAAAGCTTTAAAATTTAGGTTAAAAAAAGTGTCATACCCTAGGTAAGAGCGAACTTGAGGTGGGTGACGTTAAATCGAGGGTTGACTCTGCTTTTAAAAACTAGGCAGGAAATTTTAAAAATCTTTATGAGAACGCTTGTGAAAATTTATTGAAAAAGAAAAAAACTGCTGGTCTTCACCTTTTTTGTGTCGCGTACCGGCATGCCCATTAAAACCGAAATAGATCTTAATACAACTGCTTAAGTGGCCATTCGTAAATTATATATTTAAAATGGTTTTTAATTCGATTATATATTTCACGAATTTTGTAATGCATTACAACCCATGGGTACTGTCATTCGGACAAATCGCTATGACAGTCTACAGGGTGTGTCAAAAAAACTTGAACACCTAAATGAAATTGGTGTACGCATCGCCATGCTTAACCGATTTCTGAAAATTTCGTGAATGATCTACGCAATCTACGTCTTAGTTGGAGTTGGCAAGGGTATTGTTAAAACGACTTGCCGACTTATTGCTGGGTTTGAAAACACTTTTTCAACAGGCTGTAAAGTCTTTATTTTTAGCATTTCAGAATTTTTTTTTGAATCTTATATGCAGAATGAAAAAATCTACAAAACAGTTCAAAAAAAATTTCTGAAATGCCAAAAATGAAGATTTTACAGCTTGTTAAAAAAGTACTTACAAACCCAGCAACTAGTCAGCAAGTCGTTTTAATACTACCCTTGCCAACCCTATTTTTTATGCCGCGGCGGGATTTTCTACTTATAAATATGGTTTTTTCTGTTCCGTTACTTGCTCGGTATGATTAGAGGACTTACGCTCTTTACTATGCCCGAATTCATATTGGCTCTCGACACACTGTCAATGTTATTTTCTATAAAAAACATTGCAGAGGAGTAGATAAAATATGACTTGCGTTAAAAAATTGCTATAGAAAATTGATTTTAATTGTTTTAGCAAAGTGGTCAAATTGTTTCGACACACCCTGCAATTGGCAAGGGTTACTACTCATTTGGGCTCCCTCATTTGAGCCCACTCATTTGGGCCCCACTCATTTGGGCCCCACTCATTTGGGCCCCACTCATTTGGGCCCCATATTTCATACATATAAGTCTTCGAAGATTTCGAAATAGATCTCTGCTTGTTTCATCTATCAAAGAATGCTTTCCGTCGCCGAGTGCGTGGCCTTCCAACAGAAGGACTTTTTCCAATTGCTAGTTAAAATTGTCAAGCGGCCGCACTAAAAAAACTCCCAACAATCACATGGAAGGTTGGCACAAAGGATTCAATACATATGTCTCTGAGTCAGTTCATCATTCGCCTTAAGGCAGAGGAAGAAAAACTCGTCAAATGGCAGTCCGGTTTGCTCTCCTTTGAATAAGTCATAAAATTTACATGTGTAAACATATTTTTAGGTTCAGAGTATTTCCTGTTAAAACGTTTGTCATTCTCGAGGCCTGAAATATGAAAAGCGTGAATTGAATCTGAAGTTGTTGGTTCAGAGATACGAGCCTCTTCAAAAATGGGTGGTGCCCAAATGAGTGGGGCCCAAATAAGTGGGGCCCAAATGAGGGAGCCTAAATGAGTTTTGCTCAAATGAGTGGGGCCCAAATGAGTGGGGCTGAAATCAGGGATCCCAAATGAGGTGGTGCCTAAATGAGGTGGGGCCCAAAATGAGTGGGGCCCAAATGAGTGGGGGCCGAAATCAGGATCCCAAATGAGGTGGTGCCTAAAATGAGGTGGGGCCCAAATGAGGTGGGGCCCAAACAGGGGGCCCAAATGAGTGGGGCCGAAATCAGGGATCCCAAATGAGGTGGTGCCCAATGAGGTGGGGCCCAATGAGTGGGGCCCAAATGAGTGGGGCCGAAATCAGGGATCCCAAATGAGGTGGTGCCCAAATGAGGTGGGGCCCAAATGAGTGGGGCCCAAATGAGTGGGGCAAATCAGGATCCCAAATGAGGTGGTGCCTAAATGAGGTGGGGCCCAAATGAGGTGGGCCCAATGAGTGGGGCCCAAATGAGTAAATAAATCAGGATCCCAAATGATGGTGCCCAAAATGAGGTGGGGCCCAAATGAGTGGGGCCCAAATGAGTGGGGCCGAAATCAGATCCAAATGAGGTGGTGCCCAAATGAGGTGGGGCCCAATGAGTAAACCAAATGAGTGGGGGCTGAAATCAGGATCCCAAATGAGGTGGTGCCCAAATGAGGTGGGGCCCAAATGAGTGGGGCCCAAATGAGTGGGCCGAAATCAGGGATCCCAAATGAGGTGGTGCCCAAATGAGGTGGGGCCCAATGATGGGGGCCCAAATGAGTGGGGCCGAAATCAGGATCCCAAATGAGGTGGTGCCCAAATGAGGTGGGGCCCAAATGAGTGGGGCCCAAATGAGTGGGGCCGAAATCAGGGATCCCAAATGAGGTGGTGCCCAAATGAGGTGGGGCCCAAATGAGTGGTGCCCAAATGAGGTGGGGCCCAAATGAGTGGGGCCCAAATGAGTGGGGCCGAAATCAGGGATCCCAAATGAGGTGGTGCCCAAATGAGGTGGGGCCCAAATGAGTGGGGCCCAAATGAGTGGGGCCGAAATGAGGGATCTCAAATGAGTTTTGCCCAAATGAGTGTCAACGTTGGCAAGTGTATCTTTTCAAGCAAGCTTACATTCTTCTACGTCCTGATCCACCTACATCGGGTGATGGTGGGAACAGCGAGTATTTTCTGCCAAGGCGGTCTGAAACAAATATAAATAAGATTAATCAGGTACCACTTTCTTATAATATTAAAAAATAATAATAACCTCAATGTATATTTTAATTCCGTAGCTGAAGAAGCACATTTACGAACCCCACTCAAAATTATACCTTGAACGAAATAAATCTAATTTGGTTGGCTGGTGTGGTTTTTCAAAGGGCAGAATTATCTATATTGTGCGTGAGAGGGATGTGTAAAGGCCAGCCGTTAATAATGACGCCTTTGGCCAAAAAGGGAGGAAAGAAGAAGACAAAATGGACACTTCCCCTTTTCCAAGCACCTTGAAAGAGGAGTGCCTAGGTATTTTGCCATTATTAAGATCGTTTGGTGGGAACCTTCTGCTTTTGAGATCCAGCTATTTCAGAGGAGCGGAAATTAGCGAGGACGCGTTCTTGTTAGATGCTTTTGTGTGCTCAAACATATACCTTCAAGTGCTGTCCCTACGTCTGTAGGAATGCCGTCAAAGTGGTTCGCTCCAGCCAAATGAATTATTTAACAGGAAAGCGCCTTTTTGGTTATTTTTTTGGGCTGAGAATAAGGAAATATATATTTTGGCTGAAAATTAAAAAAGTATGTCGAGGTTGAACTGTCGAATCCTGACTTAACCGGTGAATATTACAGGGGCCCAAGAAATTCCCCTGATTTAAAAAGCTCATATCTGTTTGTAGGAGCCACATTTTAAAATTCGGTTGTTACAGATAGTCTTAGAATCCTGTAGGATTCATTATTCTGCTAAATTCACGAATTTTTTTTTGACCAAATTTGCCTTGGTCCCCCCTGTTGTCCAGAAAATAGTCAGAAAAGTGTAAAAATCGGTATTTTCTGGACAACAGGGTGGACCAAGGCAAATTTGGCCGAAAAAATTTTTTTTTGTGAATTTATTCTGAGACTATCTGTAACAACCGAATTTTAAAATGTAGCTCCTACAAAAAGATACGAGCTTTTTAAATCAGGGGAATTTCTTGGGCCACCCTGTATAATCTTAAATTGAAATGTCGGCACTTATGCCGTTGGGGCCCCCCTCTATTTTGGCACTTTTTAACATGTGTGTTTATTGTGTTCGTCTATAACTTTTTTTGTTACTAGATACAATATTGGCGATGAAAGAGCTTCGAAACACAACTCTAAAAAAATTGTACGAAAAATTGAAGTAGACAAATGAATAGAGGGGTGCCGAAATGTCTTACTTATACGTGGGTTTGAATATTGACACTCCAAAAGAGCTACCTTAAATCGGATAAAAATAACTGTTACACTCTTTTGTTAAACTTCGATAGAAAACCATAATATGACACAAAAAGTTACAGAATGGTCAAAATAATTCCAGTTATTTCGGTTCTTATGGGTTATCCGTCCACATGGTTGATCCAAGAATGGTACCCAAACCCAGGTATCCCAGTTTTTGGGTATGTTTGGCCGCGAAGTGGGAACTTGTTTACTTGGGGGGCCCCTTTTTTGGTCAACTGTGAATAGTGTTCAGACGTCTCCTAAGTAATTTTTATACGCTAAAACCGATAAAAAAGTTCTTTCCAAACAATTTCCGTACTAAAAAGACATGTTTTGAAAAAAAATTTGGTTATCGAAGGTTGACCAACTGCCTTGGTCCCCTAAGCTAAATAAACCAAAAAAGGTACCTTCATATCCTCAAAAATACCGGAAAATGGGATTTTGAACATAGTTTTGTTAGCTGGGGCCTACCGCATAAAGAAACTCTGGTATGCATACTCTTTTTATGCATCTAGAGTCCCTTTCGAGTGATTTGTGTCTAAGGTATGTGGGTCAAAGCTCAAGCCACAAAGCCCCCTGCGCCCCCGAAGGGTGCAGGGGACTTAAAGGGTTAGAGATGCGCGCACTCACTTACCTTTGACATGATTCCGAGCAAGACTCTTGATCATACATGCATTAAAGACTCTTTTTGCCCACCTCCAGTGATGAAAACATGGTAGGATACCTTAAAATAAGATATTTTACCTTGGGGGACCAAGGCAGTTGGTCAACCTTCGATAACCAAATTTTTTTTCAAAACATGTCTTTTTAGTACGGAAATTGTTTGGAAAGAACTTTTTTATCGGTTTTAGCGTATAAAAATTACTTAGGAGACGTCTGAACACTATTCACAGTTGACCAAAAAGGCCCCTGCAACAAGTTCCACACTCGCG
Organism: Ditylenchus weischeri; assembly: GCA_029231635.1. Classification (NCBI taxonomy): domain Eukaryota; kingdom Metazoa; phylum Nematoda; class Chromadorea; order Rhabditida; family Anguinidae; genus Ditylenchus; species Ditylenchus weischeri. Next base: position 28,058 of record JAMRYI010000556.1, read on the forward strand.
GCCAAAGACCCAACTTGCTCCTCATTGCAAGGGAGGGGGGATGGGTTATATACACCCTAATGAAAATATACCCATCCCCCTCAGAGAATTCTAGAAATTTGGACGGATAACCCATAAGCAACCTTATTTCTTTTGACTATAACTTCCAAACTTGCATAACAACACTTTATTAACAAAAATTCTACAAAAAAGCAACAATTTTCAATTAAAAAACATCAACAAAATTTAAAACTTTCGATTCATTCAATATTCCCGTATGTCTGCTCTTCGTAAAGTTAAAACTGGCCCAGGAGTCCCAGTTCATGCGATGACAGCCGACACAGTGACCGAAATCAATGTCCAAAAGAGAAGTGTGGAGCAAAAATACAGGAATATGGAATGAATTTTAAGTTTCAAATTTTGTTTGCTACTTTTATTGGAAAATTGTTGCTTTTTAGTTGAATTTTTTTCGTGATGCTAGATAAAGTGTTGTTATGCAAGTTTGGTACTCAACGAATTCTGCCCCTCTTTTCTATCGAATAAAAATAAAATGTCGGCGAAAGACTGAAAATTTAAAAAGTTATGACCAAAAGAAATATTTGCGAATATTTGAACCACCCTGTAGTCATTTATTCATTTTTCGATATTTTTGCCTAAAAATTTTTGAGAGACACAGCGAGGGAAATTCTAGTCTTTCGATGGGTTACGAGACGGCCTTCCACTTATAATGAAAATATTTAGTGGGTTACGCAATCTGAACGAAATTTCCTCCTGATGTGCAGTTAAACAACCTTATTAATCAGGGTACCTAGCTCAAAATTTTAAAATAAACTGCATTTGGCCAATTAAAGTGGAATTTAGCATATTTTTCTTGTCAAAAAGTGCCTTTTATCCTGTGCTTATTGATTTATTTTTAATCTAAAAGCATCCACCGATAGAAAATCGTGATGTTGGGTGTTTCATTGTGTTTTTGACGTGATTTGTTTTAGAATGCTCAGGGCAAGTTACCCCTTAAATGCGCATACCAGCGTGTTCAAAATTTTAAGGCGGGGACCAGCAAATTTTTTTGAATCATCCTATTTTTGATTTGATTTTCGGATCAAATCTAATAGCAGGGTGGTCCAAAAAATATCGACAGTTTTAATTTTTTTGGTATATAATGTCAAAAACACGATTTTTGATTGGTCCCCCCTGTGGTTTTGGTCCTGGTCTGTGGATGACCTCTGGATAGGTAAGGCCTAAACCACAGGGGACCAAGCAAAAATCGTGTTTTTGACATTATATACCAAACAAAATTTTTACATCAAACTGAGTGGAACTGCGTCTACAGAAATTCCGAATGACTCCATATGACGGTTTTAAGGTGCCGATATTTCTTGGACCACCTTGTAGATGACCTTATACTACTTTTGAAAAACTAGACAGAAAACTTTGAAAATCTAGATGAGAACGAATGTAAAAAACTTGCGAGACAAAAAGTAACCGCTGGTACCCGCCTTTTCTCCATGTAACGCTTTGGTATGCCCCTTCAATATGTAGACTGTGAGATGAGCTACAAATTGAGGGGTACCGTATTTTCTCTAATAGAAGGCCAGTCTCTAATTGAAGCCCAGTCTGTAATAGAAGCCCAGTCTCTAATAGAAGCCCACCCCCAGAGGGGGGTTGAAAAATATAAGCCCAGTCTCTAATAGAAGCCCACCCCCAGAGGGGGGTTGAAAAATATAAGCCCAGTCTCTATAGAAGCTCCCAGAGGGGATTGAAAATATAAGCCCAGTCTCTAATAGCCCACCCCAGAGGGGGTTGAAAAATATAAGCCCAGTCTCTAATAGAAGCCCACCCCCAGAGGGGGGTTGAAAAATATAAGCCCATGGGCTGCTATTAGAGAAATAATTTGCCTAAAAAAGGTGGGTCAAAAGTAGAACGATAAAAATATAAAAAACACGTTAAAAAAATCTGTGCTCGTTGTGGTTCGATGTTATATGAAAAGGATAAAAAAAACTTTAACTATGTAATAATAAAGAAATGTTAGCGAATAAAATGATTGAGAGTTTTCTCAGCTACAGTGTTTCCATTTTTTTTTTTTGTCGATCTGTTGCACAGCACAAAAATAGTACTCACCATATCCTAGTAAAGGAGCCGCTCTTGGATGTATCTCGTCATTGTTCATATGATCTTCTTGCAGGTATATGTCAGGGGATAAGAATTCACCAGCTAAAATTCAAATGTTTAATTTTCAAACAAAGTCGAGTCTCGATACTGTACACCTCAAGTCCTTTTCCGCCTAAGGTCCAAAAGAATTTTAAGCTCAATTTGCGAATTATTTTGCCAAATGGGCTTTATCAAAAAGGACTCTAAAGGATTCCTATGTTACCTGCCATTTTTGTGAATAATATTAGTTTTACCATTAGCACCTGCTAATCTAGCTACACTGTATCAAAATCCGCAGGTCTTAATGTCAAAATATTGATTATTTGCGAAAAAGATCAGTAAAATTTGTGGAACACTGGACAAAACTTTTCAAAATTCGAGATGAATAATTAGTTATACCCTTAAAATTGAGATACCGTATTTACTCTAATTATACCCCAGTCTCTAATTATCCCACACCCCCCAACTTTGAGGGTACAGTCAACCCTCGATAATCTGCCACCCTAGGGCCGGTCCCAAAAAAGCTAAAGTTAAGTAGAGGTAGGGTAATCGCACCTCGATAATCCGCCACCCTCGTTAATCCGCCACCCTGAGGCCGGTTCCTAGGGTGGCGGATTAACGAGGGTTGACTGTATATATCTAGGAGCAGAGTCAATATTTTGCAAAGCTGTTTTTTGCGTTTTCTTAACTCCCACAAGCTCTACCGATCCCACTTTTTGGATCTTGGTTGAGCACCCGAAAATCTCGAGATCGAATTCAAAAATTTTCGATTTTCGGGAGGTTGAAAAATTATCCCTTATGGGGTATAATGAGAGTAAATACGGTAGCACTATATTGAGAGTCAACTGTATCTAAATTATTTAATTTGAATGCTAAAATGGATTTTTCAGCAAAAAATTGCCTTTAAAAAGCAGAAAATATTGAATAATGTGTTGCTGAACTAAATTATGCAAACTGCAGAAATATATATTGGACGGGATTTGGTTACATGCTTTTGAAGCCAATACTTTTACCTCCAGTGTTTTCCAATCTCCTGTGTCCCTAATTGGCAAAAACATATGGGTGTGTTTTGAATAGATTGACAGGCTTTAGCCAACCTTAAGTAATATTTTTTTTGTCTAAGGGTCAGGTCATGGACTAGAAGTATTTTTAATAGCTAAAAATAAGGAAAAATATACTCTCGATACTGCATTAGTAGCTAAAAGCTTTTGAGGAGTGTCCGACATAGACTCTACCATTTTTCAGACTTTAAAATAATTTTGCGTGATCCGAACCGCCTTATCTCTTTCATCAACTTTTCTGATAACCTATTAAAATATTAAAATAAATAATTAAATGGGTTGCAGAGCTGTAAGAAATATTGGCCTAGTAACAATAATAGGGTTGGTGGTTCGGGTACCCGTTTTCGGTTTTTTTATCCGAAAACCGGAAATTTTCCGGTTTTCGGTTATCGGTTATCAGTTCGGGTCGGGTACGCGAAAAATTTTGATTGTATAATGCAGCTCTCACGGCCGGGTGTTCCACGACATAACGAGATGTATCAATGGTGAGCAGCGATGGTCTGCTCTTTCCGAATTTGACAATGCTCGCCCAGAAATCTTATATAGTATTTGGCATGTGTGGGTGGGTGGGTGGTTAACGCTTTTTTACTTCGAAGGCCAGAACGGGTCGTAGATATCGAAATCACTTTTGTCGCTAATACTATCGTGTTTCCCAGAATGTCAGCTTTCGTTTTAAAAAAAGAACAGGCGAAAAAAATGAGTTCTAATAGGGGATATACCTATTTTTATGAATGAAGTCATAGCCCCTCATTGAAATTTGAAATACTATAGAGGCGCCGATAGGCGCCTGTGGTCCCTTGTACTTAATAATCTCACTATCCAGCGTGGCTTCTGAAAGGTGCTTCTCCAAGGCAACACACTCAGATCTCGTCTCTCAAAGAAAATGGCAGCTGATCTTCTCATCACCAAGGATAATTTGGCAGATGCGATTTTAAGGGAGGCAAGCGAAACAAATCAAGAAGAGCCAAAAGAAATCGTATTTTGATGGAATGCGATGTTTAATTTGTGATGTTTCATTTTTATCAATAAAAACATTTGGATTTCAGTTGACTACTCGCATTTTCATTTATGTTTAACATCTGAAAAATATGGCGAACCGAAAATATTGTCCGAGAACCGGAAATTTTCCAGTTTTTGATTATTGGTTATCGGTTTGGGTACCCGAAAATTTCGGTTTTCGGATCCGGTTCGGGTAACCGAAAATTTCGGTTTTGGGATCCGGTTCGGGTAGCCGAAACCGAAAATTTTGGTTACCCGCCAACCCTAAACAATAATCCTCCTTTCTTAATCTTGATTATCAAGGGCTTTGCAAGTTCTGTTTTGGTAGTCTAGTCTCGAAAATGGCAACAATTTTGTTGAGTGTTTTTTAAAATCCATCGCATTCTTTTCTGACAAAAGATGGATTTTTTGAAAAAAACAACACGTATTCTTACAAAGGAACCGATCGAACTGTACGATTCAATTCGAAAATTCTGACAATGCCATCTTGTAGAGCATGGTTAATTTACTATATAAAATTTTAATATTTTTGCTAACAGACAGAAAAAATCGAATCCGGAGACTCGAGAAACATTGAGCCACAAACTGCCGTGGTCCCCCCTGTGGATTTTTAAAAACATATTTTTTTATAATCTCCTTTTATATGGTGACACCCCCAAAAGCTCAATTCTTAGCAAAGTTCGACTCTATTTTTAACCAATATGTGGAAAAAAAGTATCGGACCCAGTCGGGGATCAAACTTTTGGGGTGTAGTTACATAAAACCTATACTGTAGAAAATATGTTTTCCAACATCCACAGAGGACCAAGGCAATTTTGGTCTAATTTGACATTTTTCTAGAGTCTCCAGATTCGATTTTTTCTGTCTGTTAGCAAAAAATATTAAAATTTGATATGGTAAATCGACTATGCTCTACAAGATGGCACTGAATCGTGCAGTTCGATCGGTTCCCTTGTAAGTGGGTAGTGGCAAAAAGTCGGACTATGTGTAAAAAATCTACCTTTTATCCACCTTTTTTCTTCTAGTCCAAGAGTCAGACATTTAAATACTTTTTTCAAAGTGATACCCTTATCAGGTAGCCCTGCAATTCTAGTTTCTAATGACGTGTCATTCATTGCAACACTTCTGCAAAATGTAGAACATAAAGGCAGAAGTATGGGGAAAACTTATTATTGTCACCGAAAGACTGATTGTTGTCACTGAAACGGTTTTTTTCCTTTAGTGAAAAAAATTTCTGTTTTTTACAAAATTTTTTCGATAAAGAGAAAACTTTTTCCGTGACAACAATCAGTTTTTCGGTAACGAAAATAAATTTTTCGGTGACGAAAATCAGTCTTTTGGGTGGCATAAAAGGTCATTTTTCCGATTTATCCAAAAAAGTCTTTTGTATCAAGGCGACCAAGTCAAAAAAACCTAAATTTAGAAAAAAAAATGAAAATGTAGACAGCATGCAAAGGTCAATGTCATACTTAAAATCAAACAAATTAAAATTTTTGTCAAAACAATATCAAATGCTGAGTAAAACAATTAAAGATACTTTTCCCACGCTCTTTCTATAATAATTCTGTCCTAAAATGAAATAAAACATTGTTTTACTTAAAAAACTATACATTTATGGACAAGTGACACCGAAATTAACTAGTGTGTAAACTCGACTTTTCAATTTTTTTGTACTTCAGATAATTTTTTGCTCTAAAGTTGCAAAAAAGTTTCAACCTTTGACAAGAAAAAAAGAATTTGAAAACTGAAATTTAGACAGATTCAGACACTTTTATGACCAGATACAAGACTTCAAATGTCAGGGTATAAAAAGCTAGGGACCTCAATTCCGCTCAAGACAATAAATATTCGATTTTCAAATTTGAATGTTTATTGTCTTGAGCGGAATTTAAAAATTGACAATGTTTTTGGATTTCCAAGAGAAGTTTTATAAGCAAATTGACCATGCTGAAAAACACCTATTTTCGAATGCTTTTTCACCCATTAGAAGCCGTTCTCTTTCCGATTTTTTTTCAGCAATCGCGCTCAGCGTGAAATTTTTGCACAAACGCATAGTTTGGTACACACCGCCTTTCCCGTGTTGAAGCTGAGAATGTTAAAAACAACGACTTTGACAATTTTACTATTGGCTTGTAACATAAGTCATGGCGGTTTTTTAGTAATGAATTTTATCCGCTAATTATCACACACATGCGATATACTTTACATACCAATGGAAAGCTCATTCTTTGCCATACAAGATCTTTGTTATTGTTTTTCTGGAACGATCAATTATTGGTAATTTGTAGGCATAAACGATGGAGTGTCAAGTGGACAAGGATTTGCATTTTCGACATCACTTGCTTTTCGCTTTCAATCGTGGTGCGAAGACTACAAAAGCAGCTAGGGAAAGCAGCTAGGCCTTACAGCCCAGACCTCGCTTCATCTGATTATCACCTTTTTCATTCGCTTTCCAATCAAATTCGGGGTGTAACATACGACAATGATGAGGATCTCGAAAATTGGCTCGTCAACTTCTTCGATAGCAGACCGGCTGACTTTTGGCGAAGCGGAATAAACAAATTGGCAGATCGATGGGAGGAGGTGATTAGAACTGAGGGAGAATACATAATTGATTGAATTGTTGTTATTACTGTTGAAAGATGGAAGATAATAAATGAATGCAAAACCGTACAAAAAAACCACCATGACTTATGTTACAACCCAATATTTGTTTAAGCTATTTTTATATTCACTTGTTTTCTCTGAAACGCAAACTTTGTGCAATAAAATGTTTTAAAATTTTAAAACTTAACACTCGAAGGTCGTCAAATTTTGCCCGGTGGCCGTGCAAGTGTGTCCATGACATGCGCATCGTTCCGCAGTGCCGGCTTATCGGGGTGTCAGTTTATCGGCAGCCGACTGTACGGTCCACTAACGATAGCAAGAGTGGACTGTATAGCGACAGTTGACTGTGTAGCGACAGTTGACTGTATAGCGACAGTTGACTTTATAGTGACAGTTGACTGTATAGCGACAGTTGACTGTATAGCGACAGTTGACTGTATAGCGACAGTTGACTGTATAGCAACAGTTGACTTTATAGTGACAGTTGACTGTATAGCGACAGTTTACTGTATAGCGAAAGTTGACTGTAGCGACAGTTGACTGTGTAGCGACAGTTGACTTTATAGTGACAGTTGACTGTATAGCGACAGTTGACTGTATAGCGACAGTTGACTTTATAGTGACAGTTGACTGTATAGCGACAGTTGACTGTATAGCGACAGTTGACTGTATAGCGACAGTTGACTGTATAGCAACAGTTGACTTTATAGCGACAGTTGACTGTATAGCGACAGTTTACTGTATAGCGAAAGTTGACTGTGTAGCGAGAGTTGACTGTGTAGCGACAGTTGACTGTGTAGCGACAGTTGACTGTGTAGCGACAGTTGACTGTGTAGCGAGAGTTGACTGTGTAGCGACAGTTGACTGTGTAGCAAGAGTTAACTGTGTAGCGACAGTTGACTGTGTAGCGACAGTTGATTGTGTAGCGACAGTTTACTGTATAGCGAAAGTTGACTGTGTAGCGAGAGTTGACTGTGTAGCGACAGTTGACTGTGTAGCAAGAGTTGACTGTATAGCGACAGTTGATTGCATACCAAACAAATTGTAATGAAATCTGAGAGTCTCACTATATCGAGAGCACACTTTCTCGGTCGGAAAAGGAGAAAAAGCGCACTATATAGAGAGTCGCAATATAGCGATGTAAATTATTTAATAAAATGTATTCTACCGTATTTTCTCTATTAATTACCCCCTCTCTGATAGTTACCCCCTCTCTAATAGTTACCTCCCATAGGCACCCTATATCTCGGCTCAAAAATTTTTTTATAGATCTGTTTCTTGCGTTTTCTTAATCACCGCAATCTTAGTTGATTCCTTTTTTTAGATTTTGTTTGAACACCTGAAAATCTCAAAAAGGACCCAAATTTTTTTTGATTTTTAGAGGTTGAAAAATAATTACCCCTGTAACTAATAAAGAAAATACGGTAATTAAATTAAATGGCTTACTTAATGAAAAAACAAGCAAGTGCTCGTGCAAGCATCTTCATGTTGCCAGCTTCAAACCAAAACATATGTGTTGATTGAGTATATATGTAAAAAGTTCGATAATCTATTAAGAAAGTCATTCTCTTTCCATATCAAAAGGAACAGTCGTTAAAACATTCACACCCTTGCAGACTATTAGGTGGTGATTAGGGCATGCAAAACAAACAAACACTCTTTTTGCAACACAATCCATATATTTTAACATGCAAGCTGTTGTGTAAAAACAAAGAACACATAGGCCAGGCTTATATTGCTTAAAGCGTCTAGACCAATCATTTATTGATTTAACAGTCCCATTTTGCCCAGTCTCGAGCTGTTAGTAGTTTAGGCTTTTTAGTCTAAAATTAAAAAAGTACACATAGGCCGAACATATTGCTTAAAGCGTCTAGACCAATCATTTATTGATTTAACAGTCCCATTTTGCCCAGTCTCGAGCTGTTAGTAGTTTAGGCTTTTTAGTCAAAAATTAAAAAAGTAAGAGGGGTCCATTATTTTGGAAATCACGATTTTTATAAAACCCAAGAGACGACTTTTTACAAATTTTTGATTTTAGAAAACGAAGCACCCTTTACTATAGCGCTGTTTCTGTATGTCACACTTTGAAAAAAAGATTAGGCATGTTCCGCTTATCGTATCATAAATCTGATTACACCATTCGATTCAGCGTGGTCGATTTACTGTTTGAAAAAATTATGAAAAGTTGAACTCGACTGTCTCAAAAAAAAGTTATGGCCACTTGAAAGTTCCCAAAAACCACAGGGGGGACCAAGGCAATTTGGGGTGTTTTTTGGATTGCCTTGGGGGACCAAGGCATGGTTGTAGGTTCAAATCCTGGTGGTAGCATGCATCATTTTTGTAACGCGTGTTCCCCACACAGGTCCTCGGCGCCTACGAATTGCCACATCTGTGGCAACAACATATTCTAGTAGTATATGAAAGCCCATGAAATTTGTGTTTTTAATTGTCAATTTTTAGAAAATAATCGCGGAGAAAAATGTCGATAAAAGGAAAAATTAAATTATTTATAAAGCGATTTGACGAATTTTTTTTTGTTAATTAAACCTCTAATTCTGACACTGGATTCATGTTGGTTGTTACACTTTTCGACCCTGAAATGGCACTTTTCCTGCCGGAAATTTGAAAAAGCTTTTGGTTTCGGGGGTTTTCTTATTACTTCTCAATTTTTTTTGACCAGCGTGTAGCTCAGGATCTCAACTTTCTCACAAGCTATCAACTGACTGAATGAGATTTTCAAAAGTTGGAGGAAAAGGTCTTTAAAGGGACCAAATTTTTGGAAAATTTTGTTCTGTTCAAAGACCTTTTCCTCCAACTTTAATCTCATTCAGTCAGTTGATAGCTTAAATAAATCTGGGCTACGCTGGTCAAAAAATGAAAAGTAATAAGAAAATCCCGAAAACAAAAGCCTTTTTCAAATTTCTTGCAGGAAAAGTGCCATTTCCGGCAGGAAAAGCGCGATTTCAGGGTCGAAAAGTGTAACAACCATTCATGTTTAGCAAGGTCAATTCACTCGTAAAAATGCTCTTTTAATTCTGAACTTAATTTAATTCAAAATTCCACTCGAGACAAAAAATATTTAAGCACTGAATTTTTCGAGAGTTCAAATGTTTATTGTCTCGAGTGGAATTTGACAGTAAATTCAGAATTTCCCAGTGTACAAAAACAAAGTGTTTGAGCCTGTTGGAAGGTGGACTCTTCTTTTGAGCTCCTGAGAAGGAAAGCTTTATGTCAGTCGCAATATCTTTTTTGCGATTAACTACAAGCCAAGGTCAAAGTAATCTTTTATTATAATTCCGTTATTCTCTACCATTTTGTATCAGCGTGTAGCCGGACAATTCTCAACGTTCTGATCAGCTATCACTTAGCTCATTTTTTAAATTTTGCAGCACACCTTTGTATCACACCTAGGAGAGTGATATCTCAATTGAAACTACAATGGCAGATATAAGAATGAGGTAATTATCAAAAAAGAAAAGAAAAAATTATTTAAGGCCTAATTGAATCAACTTTTTGAAATTTTATCTTGTTTAAATTAATTGGAAATTTCAAAAAAAAACCTACTTCCATACTTGGTTCTACCCTCGGAAGTGTAGTAGAAATCTCGACGTTTGACAGAAGACCAGCGCAACATTTTGTTCTCATCTGCTACACAAATAACTGTTTTCTGCAATTTCAAGTAGTTTTAAGCAGTCTTTCTACTAAGAATCGAGTGAGAATTTGAAAACTGTACTATAACTTTTTTTAAATAAGGATGTCAAATTTTGATATTCATTATCTTTAGCTTATTTTTAATGTTGAGTCTATAATGTAAAGCCATTTTAATGTTTACCGTATTTTCTCTAGTAGGAGGACACGTCCAGTTATTTGGTCTCAGCCTCTCTGAATTTTTTTCGGAAAAATATTTTAGATTAAAAACAGTATGAAAGTCAAAAACGGTGTAAGTAAAATGACCTCTAGGGGGCTTCTTTCCATTAAAAATTCTGGCTACGTCTTTGATTGTAGTCGTAGGCAGACAACTGTCATCGGGACATGTACATGTTCCTCTAGTGCTGGGCCCTTGATTCAAATCGTGTTTTGGCATTTGCATTTTGACCCACTTTTGATCCACTTCTCTCAGGAAAATTCTGCACCCATTTTGTAGCCAGAAGATGAGCTATTAAATGGTTTGGTAACTGCCTGAGTGATCAAAGATAGTCAAACTACAATGCCAAAAGCCTGACCCACAGGTCAGAAATGCGTTAATGGAAATACGATTTATTGTGAATGTAAGGTCAACAATCCACTCCCACGTCGGCTGGTCTTTAAAAGACTAATTCCTAACCGCAGGAGTAGGGTTGACCCGACCGGTCGATTTCGACCTTTGAGGTCGAAAGGTCATTTTCGACTTTCGACCTTCGACTCGACTCGACCGGTCGAAACTTTCGACTTTCACCTTCGACTCGACTCGACCGGTCGAATTTCGACTTGCCTTGATTGTACAAAGAGAACTCATATTTTGTTATGTTATGTTTATATAAATCGCTTATAGCAACTTCTATTATCTTTTTCGGCTGTGGCTTCTGACTATTACTGTTTCAGCTCGACCGGCCAAAAGCTTCAAGACTCGACCCGACCGGTAGAAAATTTCGACTCTGACCTTCGACTCGACCCGACCGGTCGAAAATTTCGACTTTCGACCTTCGACTCGATTCGACCGGTCGAAACTTTCGACTTTCGACCTTCGACTCGACCGGTTGAAACTTTCGACCTTCGAATTCGACTCGACCTGTCGAGTCAGAAAATTCGACTCAGTCGACGGCCTACGCAGGAGTCTTTACAAGACCACGTGACAAGTCTTCATAGGACTAGTTTTGCAATTTTGTAAAAATAGGGTGTCCAGTTATTAGAGCCTGTCCAGTTATAAGAGCAGGGTGACCAAGTCGGATTGGTGAAAACTAAGACAAAAATTTCAAAAACTAAGATTTTGGGCCGAAAACTAAGAAAATCACAAAAATGACTCGGAAGCGTATTTTTTATTCAAATTGCACCGCAAACACAACAAAAAAATAGCAAGTGAACTATAAAATCAAATTAAAAGTATTTTTCCCACCCACGAATTCGATTCAACAACAAACTATTCTTCAACAGAAAACCGTGCATTTCAGTACAATTCATATCGAAGTTGACTTTTGTTTGGACCAACGATTTCACCGTTCCGACTTGAAGCAAATTTCTTTCGTCTGTCCATTGAGCCGAGCACAAAGAGAAAATTCCCTCAACAAATGCATTGGACACAGGAATAGAGAGAATCGCACTGACCAACTGATAGACGATTGGGAGCGAACCATTGCCTTCGAAAATCTTCATCCATTTTCCTCTGCTCCCAATGCATTGAGCGACTCTGGCACTTGCTGAAGAAGAGTATTTAGCGTCGAAACCTAAAATGAAAGTAATATAAACAAACATCAACTAACAAGGGGACTTTTGCATTTATACCTCATCAAACAACGAATCCTCGTCTGCCAAATCTGGATAGAGCTGAGAGGCGAGAGGCGAACTTCTCCGTAACCGACTTCAGGGAGACCTAGCATAACCCACGACATGTTGGATGGCAAATGGGCTAGATGGAACCATTTGTTGATGTACTCGAGCAGTTTCATAGAATTCCTAGACAACATCAATAGCTGATGATTTGGAAATGATAAATGAAACAAACTTCGAAGCAGGATTTCAAATAATTGACTCGATTTTTATCAAAGAGCCGACCCAACGAGATTGAAGTAGCTGCGCCATAGAACGACGCCTGTTGTCGACTGATTACCTGCCCTCTGAATGAATGCATAATGTCCACCAATTCAGGAAGTAGAGCTTTTGTACGCTAAAAATACGAATGATAAAAAAAGAATGTCCGGCTACAAAAATGTACCTGAAGAAGTAGAATTGGCTTTTCAAAAACCTGAAGCACGCTCTGAAGAAATTGCACAATGATTTTGGCCTCACTTGAAGAGAAAAAGTCCTCGAGCATCTTTGGTGGTTTGTCGAGCGAAGAAAAAAGCTCATGGAAGGCATCCCAGAGTTGCAACATCCTATTCAAAACATTCCCTAGAGTCGTCCATCTTGTTGCCGTATGAGTAGGCAGCGTAGCATAGTTCACCTGCATAGATTACTAAAGCAACTTCGTCTATCAACAAAAATTAAGCCTACCTCAACAAAGTCGCAAAATTCCTTCAACTTTTCGTGACGCAATGTCGACCCTTTAAAGTAGCTGGCAATTTTGGACTATTGCTTCGATGTCTACCGGAAGACGCTCTGCTGCCTTTTGGGCTGAATTGTGTAGAATATGGGCAGGACATCCTATAGGAACGAGGTGCTTTGTTCGAGCTTGTAGTCGACTGAACACGTTGTTCTTCCCACGATGAGTTGAACCACCGAAATTCACAGGAGCATTGTCTGCGCAGAATGAAGTAAGACGCTTACATTCGAGCCCGTGCTTGTCCAAGATTGAAGTGATAAAGTTAGCCACTTTTTCCGAATCTTCCCCCGGCAAAGAATCCATATCAAGAAGGCGAACTTCGACACCATGATGGGCAGTGAAAAACCTAGAAAAATAATATCAACAAAATAATCAAAAACAAAAGTAGTACCTGACAACAACTGGAAACAATTTAACCGCACTATGATTGGACGCATCGATCGAAATTGAAAAAGGCTGCTCACCGAGATTCTTCAGCAATAGCTCTACGGAGAATGGAGCCAGAACATCTATAGATAATCATATACAAACTCCACTAAAATAGAAAAAATAGGTACCTGTTAGAATTTTCGCAGTCTTTGTCCGAGCGCACGAGAATTTCTTTGCTACATCCGAGTCGGAAAACATGGAACGGAAGAGACCATCTGATGACACGCAATCTGTTGACCGAAAAGAGTGATGATGTCGAGCAACGTGGAAAGCCCAAGCTCCCTCGGCAGCTGCGGTCTTGTCGTCGATGGCAGTCGGAGCAGATTGACTTGGCAAAAAAGGCAGATAGTGATTGTGAAATTTCGGCAGCTCTGGCAGCATCAATGTGTTTCTGAACCTAAATTAATTGCGCAAAATAATTACTTATACAATTTCAAATTTGATCACGAAACAAACCTTTTGATGCAAGTCGATTGCTGATTTCCCAATTGATCCCAAGCTGATATGGCTGTCGCAAATTGTGCAGTGAGCGTAGTCTTCTCCCTTCTTGCTTTTCTTTATACCTCTGATCTTCTCGTACTCTTGCTTGAACAGCTGCTTTCGCTTTGGCGCCATCGAAACTGAAAAAAAGAATTAGAATGCATTTGACAACGAATTTGTGCAAAAAAATGCTGGAAAATACTAAACTATACGCCATTTACGGATAACGGGAATATTTACGTTGACATTATTCTCTCCAATTTAAAAACTAAGACAAATAAGACAATTTTCAGAAATCTAAGACAATCTAAGATCATTTCTTTTCTAAGATCTGCCTCCCAAATCTAAGTACATTTCTTAGAAACTAAGTACACTTGGTCACCCTGTATAAGAGCATGTCCAGTTATAAGAGCATGTCCAGTTATAAGAGCATGTCCAGTTATAAGAGCATGTCCAGTTATTAGAGCATGTTCTCCTATTAGAGAAAATACGGCATATTAAAAATTCTGAGATTTTCACCACTCTAACTCAAAAGTTGTCTTAGGGAGCTCACTGGGAACTTTTGAGTGAGAGTGGTGAAAATCTCAAATTTTTGCAGATAAAAATTAAAATCTGGCTACTGATTTTTGCAGACTCAAAATTAAAAAGAGATAAAGACAATGAATATCAAAAATTGACATTTCCTTGTTAAAAAAAGTTATAGTACGCTTTTCAAATTCTCAACAGTTCTCAATGGAAATACTGGTATTAAGTTCAAAAATATGTTATTTCAAAGCATAAAATGCCTTAAATTTGGTGTATGGTTTTTTTTCACGCAGCCACACTTTTACTTATTTGTGTAATTTGAAATTTTAGCAACAAAACATCTCGAAACTTGTTTACCTAATTTTAACTCTAGTTCAAGGCTTTGGGTTTTTACAAGGTGACACACACATACAAGTTAGGTGGTAAGATGCAGGCTTGGTCATGGGACAAAAGGCAACAGGAAAAAAAGTGCGGAAATTCAAATTTTGTGCCTTTTTTAATGTTTAGGCACACTTAACCGCAGGCTTAGGTGCAGGGTAGACCAGCGTATGTTAGCTGTCACTAAAGCATGTCTTACGCACTACAAAACATCAAAAAACAGCAAAAAATGGCACTTATGCCGTTGGGCCCCCCCTCTATTCGATGAATTCTTCATTTGTCCACTTCAATTTTTCGTACAATTTTTTTAGAGTTGTGTTTCGAAGCTCTTCCATTGCCAATATTGTATCTAGTAACAAAAAAAGTTATAGACGAACACAATAAACACACATGTTAAAAAGTGCCAAAATAGAGGGGGGGCCCCAACGGCATAAGTGCCCAAAAAATTTGAATTCCCGCACTTTGTTTTTTTTGGCATTTTGGAGTTGACATTTTGTCTTATAACTGGCAGGGTTGGCAAAATTAGGCCGACGGGCCATATTATGCCGGTGGGGGGTGTATAAAATTAGAATTCATTAAAATAATAATTAAATCGTTAAAAAGGAGAGCCGGCATGGGGAATCAAACCCACTAACAAGATTGACCATACGCCGCTGCTTTACCACTACACTCCCCAGTAACTCGTCTAATTACATTTATAATACAATAAGACATTCAAAAAATTGTGCCAAAAATTATCGGAATAAAAAGAGTGTCCCACGCGCATTCAAACGTGTGAAATTCTCGTTGTCAGCAACGGCTATGGTCCTTTAAGGTAGAGGTAATAATTATTATTAGGGTTGTTACACAGTTAACTCGATTTTTCAAGAAAATTTGCCCTTATTTCTTGTTTTTATGCTATTTTTTATCTAAAATTTTGAGCAGGTCACCCCACGTTTGAAAGCCTAGAATGTTGGCTACCCAATGGTATAAAAATTTCTTGGTTTAGTTCACAAAAATGCATATGTTTTATTACAGACGCTTTCGAATTATTTCGAATAAAAAGTTCGAAAATAATTCAAAAGTGTTTGTAATAAAATATATACATTTTTGTGAGCTAAACCAAGAAATTTTTATACCATTGGATAGCCAATATTCTAAGCTTTCAAACGTTGAAGGTGACCTGCTCAAATTTTAGAGAAAAAATAGCATAAAAACAAACAATAAAAAAACAAGAAATAAGGGCAATTTTTTTTGAAAAATCGAGTTAACTGTGTAACAAGCCTAATTATTATTAATCTCGACTGTTTGTGGGCACCAATCCAGCAATGTCATCAACTCCACACTCACTAGGTTAGTTGTGGAGTTGTCTTTGGTCTCAAGAGAGGCATAATTAATTGAGGTATCACCAGATGCCTCTATTGTTCTCATCTGCATTCAAACCACCTACAACTCGCAACCAACCACATTAAGCTTCTTGACTCAATTCTGGACTGGTTTTAGGCAATGTGAAAATAGATATTTTTAGAAAATTTGAATCTTATTTTAGATTTTTTGAATTTTTTATTTATTTTTTTTTCAACAAGCAAAGTTTGTGTTAAAGATGATAGACTTGAAAAAAAACATAGAGCAATTTTGAGCGATCCATTAATAAATTAAAAATTTGCAGCCTGGGAATTTCCCTGGAGATGCATTTATGGTGATTATTTTTGTGTAATTTTTTTTGCAGTCAGTTGTGTTAACTGTTTTGATTCTAGACAATAAAACTAATTTTTATTAAATAATTAAAATTAAGACTTGACTGTAGAGTAGGGTTGCCAAGTCAGGAAACACCAAAATCAGCATTTGGGGTCAAAAATCAGCCAATATTTTCAGAAATCAGCACAAAAATCAGCATTTACAAAATCATTACAAAAACCACTTTATTCAGCTCAAATCAATAACAAGAGAAATCTAAACAGAATTAGAAGCTACAAAAACACCGTACTTTTTTTTCTTTTTTTTCGACACATCTAAAATACAAAAAAGATTATTTTGATGCCACAAAGAGAAAAAAGCGTTCAAGACTGGAATTAAGAAAATTTTGCTAACAAGCTTGTAGGCGATAGGCATTGTGTCATTACTTCTGAACACCTCGTGTTGTGCCTGTGTATAATAAACTATGCATGCGTTAACTATTGGCCAACAAACAACTGAATGAACACCAAGCGTAAATTAGGTCAACAGCAAGATTAAAGAATTGAAAAAATGAAAAATTATTTCTAAGAGCTAGATAGCAACAAATTCTTATTTTTTTAAGGCATCCGGAATTCATTTGGCGCTTTTGGGTTGGCATATAAGTAGGGTTGTCGAGCATTCGAAATTTTCGAATATTCGATTCGATTTGATATTCGACATTCGAAATTTTCGAATATTCGATTCGATTCGATATTCGATATTCGAAATTTTTAGGGTTGTCGAATCGAATATTCGATTTCGAATATTATTCGATATTATTCGAAAAATTTCGAATATCGAATATCGAATCGAATATCCGAAAATTTCGAATATCGAATATCGAATCGAATATTCGAAAATTTCGAATGCTCGACAACCCTAGAAATTTTCGAATATTCGATTCGATATTCGAAATTTTCGAATATTCGATTCGATATTCGAAATTTTCGAATATTCGATTCGATATTTTCGAATATTCGACATTCGACATTTGATATTCGAAATTTTTATTATACTATTGGATATTTAAAACACGTATCAGACTTATTCACGTATCAGTCCTAATCAAACAATAAAACAAAGTAAATATTTGAACTTTATTCCAAACAAATCAATCCATCAACATCACGACAACATCTTCCGTCTCCTCTTGATTCTTCTGTGCCGCTTCATTGAGGATCTTATCCGCCAATTCCGTCTTGATCACCAAAAGGTCCGCCGCCACATCCTTTGAGAAACGAGACCGGAGATGATTAGCATCTATCTGAGGCCACGCTGGAAACGGATATTGTAAGGAACTTTCTAGCAAGGAGATCCACTCGTGGATATTTTGGAGAGTTGAGCGTCCACCAGTCCTGACCAGGCGCGTTTGGCTTCGGGAGCGCAAGTTTTGGATCATTTACGTAGCGCTCCAGCTCGTCCTAAAAAATGAGAGGTGGGTTCAAGGTTTATAAGGAGAGAAGACGGGAGAAAATTTGGAAGGTACTCTGGAATGGAAATCGTGAATAATTTGAAACATACTAAAAGATAAAATATCGTGTTTGAAAATATTTTTAAATATTCGAATTTCAAGATTTTCGAATGTTGATTCGGTATTCGATATTCGAAAATTTCGAATATTCGATTCGATATTCGAAATTTTCGAATATTCGATTCGATATTCGAAATTTTTCGAATAATATTCGAAATCGAATATTCGATTCGACAACCATACATATAAGTTTGTTAGTGTATGTATGTATATCTAGAACATCTAAGTGTGTTTGCAAAATTTTTTAATAAATAAGAATTGGGACTCAATTAATTGCTGGGTTTGAAAATCGAAATTTTGACTACACATCAGAAACCCATCAGTTAATTAATTAATCAGTTAATAATCGTTTATAAATCAAATGATCTTTTCAAATCGATCCCGCCCGATCGACTTTTGGGCGAAAATCCCGTCCCGAAATCCCGCCCGATCATTTTCCAAAATCCCGATCCCGATCCCGAAATTTGACGAATCCCGACGCAAATTTATCAAATATAAAAACATACATTTGACGCATTTTTTTTGCAAAATTGATTCTTTTGCTCTCTCTCCGATATAATTTTTACTTGATTGTTATAGCTATGAGCGTTATCTGGAGTATCGGACTTTTCGAGAAACTGTCGTCGTTTGAAGCCAAATGTGGAATGTGCAAAAAATCAATCAAAATGTCTGATGGCAGCACAAAAGGGCTTTTGTTCACGCAATAAATTATAATATTATGATAAATTATTGTTATTGAATTATGTCCATCATGTGAAGCGTAGCCAAATATAAAATGTTTATCTCTTCCTTGCAGTCAAGCGAAATTCGGTGACAACAAAACCTTTTCAAATGGCCTCCAACAAATCATCACCCCACGATGTGTCAAAATCGAAGTGAAGTGCGAAATTGCTGTAGCATTTTTTGTACAAAATTTAAATTTTTTCTGTTTTTATGTAAAAAATTTGTTTTTTATAATTATCGCATTATTATGAGTTATTCGTTAGATCAAAGCTAAAGTTTTAGCAAAGAACTGAAATATTTTCCAAAATATTTAGTTTTCCCTTATTTTTGAGGACTGTAGACAAAGTAAATAAATAAATAATTTATCAAAGAATATACGAGCAAACTCGCTAAACTAATCACTAAATTTACAATAAGTTTCAAATTTTGGGGTATATTAAACCTAATTAATTCTATTTTCAAACATTTTTCTGGGTATGTCATTTTCTTCTGAATGTGGCTCATGGCAAAATCTGCATGTGTTTCTGCAGTGTACTTTCATCAACCTGAAATTTCAAAGACTCCTATTTTAAAATTTACATTTTAAACGCAACCTCTTATATCTGTAGTTGGAGCAAAAACCTCTAACCCTAAACTTCTCGCACTCCTGCGAGCGATCATTGCAGATGAGACGGTGGAACTCCTGAGAGGCTGAATTATCCATTTTGGTCACTTGAATGTTGTCGGTGTTGATCTTGTGCTCAATCACAGAGTTGGTAGCTATAGATGGCTGTTCCTCCAGCAAAAAATCTTAAAAACCTTTTTAATTAGAACCTTTCTCGGCTGCATGTTCGGTTATGGCATGTCTAATAAGGCTTGCAGTGAGGAAACTGAGAACTTTGATGGGTTTCAATTTTTTATTCATAGTAATTAATTTAAAAGTGTTTGATGGGCTTCAGAATTCATATACCAAAAGAAAAAATAGGTAAAGGGACGTTTCCGGTTTTTTTTCAAATGAGAAAAAAACCGGAATGGCAACAAGTGATACCCGGGTATTTCCCGGTCAATACCCGACAAAATACCCGGCTATATAAAATTCGGGTGTTTATAATAAAAAAAATTGCATGTATGTCGAACTCGCACGGGACATTTGTTTA
Organism: Ditylenchus weischeri; assembly: GCA_029231635.1. Taxonomy (NCBI): domain Eukaryota; kingdom Metazoa; phylum Nematoda; class Chromadorea; order Rhabditida; family Anguinidae; genus Ditylenchus; species Ditylenchus weischeri. The sequence continues at coordinate 47,984 of JAMRYI010000556.1, forward strand.
ATAAACCTGTGATTCTGATGCGGAAATGCATCTAAATGCATTTTTGATCGAGAGTCTTGCTCTGAATTATGTCTAAGGTAAGCGAGTGCGCGCATCTCTAACCAACCAAGCCCCCTGCGCCCCCGAAGGGGTGCTTTGGAGTTGAGATGCGCACACCCACATACCTTAGACACAAATCACTCGAAAGTGACTCTGGATGCATAAAAAATGTATGCATACCAGAGTTTCTCTATGCGGTAGGCCCCAGTTAACAAAACTATGTTCAAATTCCATCTTTTTGGGATCAAGTACCTTCAACATCTGATTTACTAAGTTATAATAAACAGAAATCAACTAAAAATACCAAAATTCAAGATTTAAAAAAAATCGACTTTTTATAGAAAACAGTAGGTGAAAACACCTTTTTTATTGTGTTCAACGTGTAGGAAATGCTTAAAAATGGTTAAAATGGTGTTTTGAAAAAGTTCAAAAAAAATTTCATATGGGGGGTATACTCCGGTAACGCCAAAATTTGAAACCCATCAAAGTGTCAAACCACATAGGACTTATCTTACAACCCAATAGTTTGCCGCAGCTCTTCTGATCTAGGACTTCAAAATAGTATGGCAACGAGTTACACTATGCAATAATTTTCTGATAGGTTCCAAAATATTTTTGTTTACAGGGTTATTCAAGAAATTGTAACACTTTCAAACTGCCATAACTTTTTATCCCGGCACGATTTCAAAATTTTGTAAACGCAGATCGACTCAGAATTTCATGGCAATTTTTGGCATATAACACCTGAAATTTTTTTTGCAAAATTCGAAAATTTGCCTTGGTCCCCTGTTGTCCATCCAAAGGCACCTACAGACCAGGAGCCAAACAACAGGGGGACCAAGAAAATCGTGGTTTTGACCTTATATACCAAAAAAATTGCCATGAAATTCTGAGTCGATCTGCGTTTACAAAATTTTGAAATCGTGCCGGGATAAAAAGTTATGGCAGTTTGAAAGTGTTACAATTTCTTGAATAACCCTGTATTTAAAAACAATAAGATTATTCAACAGATTTAGATAGACATTCAAACAGCAGAAACCTGCCAAACGATTTATTCTCATTAGTCAAATAAAATTTTGATTCTGAAATTCGAAATTTTGTTAAAGAATTGCACAAGGTGTTTGAAGAAATGTGTACGAAAGCCCATAATTTTTTTAGACCTTTTTCGAAATACTCTGTAAACGCAGATCGACTCAGAATTCGATAAGAATTTTTTCGGTATATGATGCCTAAAACACGATTTTTGCCTGATCCCCCCATGGTTTGGACCCTGCCCGTCCAGTAGACATCCACAAACCCTTTTTCGAAATACTCTGTAAACGCAGATCGACTCAGAACGATAAGAATTTTCGGTATATGATGCCTAAACACGATTTTTGCCTGATCCCCATGGTTTGGACCCTGCCCGTCAGTAGACATCCACAAACCCTTTTTCGAAATACTCTGTAAACGCAGATCGACTCAGAATTCGATAAGAATTTTTTCGGTATATGATGCCTAAAACACGATTTTTGCCTGATCCCCCCATGGTTTGGACCCTGCCCGTCCAGTAGACATCCACAAACCAGGACCCAAACCGCAGAGGAACCAAGCGACATTATATACCAAAAAAATTCTTATCTAATTCCGAATCGATCTCCGTTCACAGAATTCTAACAAGCGGCCTATAAAAAAAGTTATGTGTGTTCAAAAGTGTCCACATTTTAATTTTCCACACTGTAATTTTTATGATGATGATGGGGCCCACCAAAAAAATATTGCTTAGTTCGACTGAGTTCCGAACTTTTCCGGCAACCGAGCTCAAATCTGACCGATCTCATTTGTACTAGAATATTTTCAAAGCACTTCAAACCTGGTGCCGAAATTGCTGGCTTTGGCGAATCCGCACATTTTCCAAGTATTCTCAATTTCTGAGCATCCAACTGGGTCAGCACCAGATTGTCCAGCAACATTACATTCTCCTTCACAGGCACCATGGTGACCATGGGTCGTCTGGTCACTGGGTCCATTTTTCCAAAAGCCGTGGAATCGTAGTGCATGATGGAGTGGTAGTCGTACTCATGGTCCAAATCAACATCTACGAACGGAATCTTGTCAAAGTTAACTGAAACAACCATCTAGTTTAATCCAATTTGTTATTGTTGGAATTTGTTTAGTCGGTGGGCGGGTGGGTGGTGATGTTGGAGGTGGTGGGTTTGGGTGGTTGCATTTTTTAATTTTTCAAAAATAGCGTTTAAACATCTCCTAAATAATTCTCATACGCTAAAAACGATAAAAAAACTGTTTCCTGACATTTTCTGAGCTAAAAAGCAGATTTTTTTTAAATTTTTGACCAAAATTTGACTTTTTGCCTTGTGTTCTACCACCACGCTTCGGTTACTGGAGCTTTGCAAAAATGCCTCTTTATGCATTTTTGACCAAGAGTCTTGCTCGGAATCATGTCTAAGACAAGTGAGTGCGCGCATACCAAACTCATAAGCCCCCTGCGCCTCCGAAGGGCCCCTTCGCTGGCGCAGGGGGCTTGGTGGCTTGGGGTTGAGATGCGCACACCCACATATACCTTGGACACAAATCACTCGAAAGGGACTCTGGATGCATGAAAAAACATGCATACCAGAGTTTTTTTTATGCGGTAGACCCCAGCTAACAAAACTATGTTCAAATACTTTTTCTTCCACTGTTATTTAAAGAGTCTTTTCAGTTGGAATTTGTTTGTGGCTTGGATATTTTTAAGATGGCTCACCTTGGTACCCCAAGGCAAAAAGTCAAATTTTGGTCAAAAATTTAAAAAATCAACTTCTTAGCTCAGAAAATACCAGGAAACAACGCGTATGAGAATTACTTAGGAGATGTTTAAACGTCATTTTTGAAAAATTAAAAAATTCAATCCCCCGACTAAACAAGTGCCTTATTGTTAATATTGCCACTTGCCCATCTTTTCTGGATCCACATTGTGATATTGGATTTGGATGAACTTGTCTCTGTCTGGGCGCTGGTGCTCATGCTCCAAACCTATTAACTCAGATTTTATTAGTTTTTCAATAGAAAAGTCATAAGATATAACTAGAGTCTCTTTTATTCTACAATTGACACTCGATTCAATCGTGCATAGTAAGGTACAAGTAATATTTCGAAAATCTGGTACCAATACCTATTTACGTCCGTTACATCGAAAGCCACAGGTCTTACTGGTCTTGCAAATTTTTTTTCTTTCAGAAACAGCCAGTAAAATCGAAATACTTGTGATTTTCGGACTAGATTGACCAATAGCGTTCTGCAAAAGACGTCAAAAAGTGAATCCCAGAGAGTTGAAGTAAAATTTGTTGAGACTGGACTGTGGCTGTGTTAGGACACTTACCTAGGGCGTGCATCACCTCGTGCCATATGATGTAGTCATACAGGCAACTTGCTGCTAGGGACAGCAGTTGGCGACCGCCTATTTTGCCGACTGAAAAAACATATTAGAAAGCTCTAATTCATCTTGTAAATTTATTGGTTCTTAAAGGGGCATGCCCACGCTACTAAGAGGTGGTGCACGAGAATTCAGTACGGATTTTCCAACTTGGTTTCTAACAAAACAAGGCCTAGAATTTAATTTTAGGTATAGTTTTGTTAGAAACCAAGTTGGAAAATCCGTAAAGAAGTTCAATGATTAGGAAAACATTTTGAATTCCCGGGCACCACCTCCTTTTAGCGTGGGCATACCCCTTTAATGGCCTTGAAAAATAGTCAAAATTTAGCCAAATGGCACATATACAGGTTGTTTCAAAATTCTGCCTTTTTGAAATGGTCATAACTTTTTTTGTAGATCGTTTTTCTAAATTCTGATTTTACAGATCAACTTTTCTTGTCGTCAATACTTTTTTGGTGTATCATGTGAAAAACACAATTTTCGCTTAGTCCCCCCTGTGGTTTGAGTCCAGGTCTATCAATAGCTTTTGATAGACCTGGAGCCAAACCACAGGGGGACCAAGCAAAAATACTGTTTTTCACATGATACACAAAAAAATATATATTGTCGACAGGAAAAGTTGATCTGTAAAATCAGAATTTAGAAAAACGATCTACAAAAAAAGTTATGACCATTTCAAAAGGCAGAATTTCTTAAAACACCCTGTATTTTAAATTCGGGTTGATAAATGTTAAATTAACCAGAGCTTTTTCAGGATAACGATTCTCTTGGGTGTCCCTACCAACTCGTCAGCACAATCCTCTCCATTTAATTAGAGAAAAGTTTAGGAAAGAAGAGGCAAAATGGTGGTGGCAGGAATCGAACCTACAGCTTTCAGTTTTCCGGGCTGATGTGCTACCATTCCACTACGCCGCCACCTCTTCCTTCCTAAACTTTTCTGGTAGCAGCGAGTGGTTGATCCAGAGGGAGGATGGTGAACAAAGTTCACAACGTAAAGTCCTATGATCTCTGGGGTCCACATTGGGGTCTATGTATTTGTCTGCCCTGTCTAGGTCAGTCCCTTAGCCTGCGAGGTGTATCGCAGCAGAAGGGAGTTGATGGTAATCTCTGATAAAACCAAAGAGTTGGTGGTAAGCTCAAAAAACCAGAGAGATGATAGCAGACTGAGGACAGTCTGGTGAAAAAGGGGGGAAGGTGTAAAGAGAGAAGATATACATAGGCCCTTAGGAAAAAAAGGAAGATATCTGCTCTCTTTACATTAGCTAATTCTTTCGTGGAGCGAGTCTTCTCACAATGCAAAACGCAGTGAACTGATTCATGGAACTCTCTCAAAGCTCTCCTTCAAGTGCGAGTCAATTTTAATATCGGCCGTACGGTCTAGAGATGATGGCTTGACCTTTTCGGGACGGGACGGGTCAGAATTCAAATTTAAAAATTTCGGGACGGGACAGGTGCCAAAAAATTTCCGGGTGGGATTCCGGGACAGGACGATTCTCTGAAATTAACGGGACGGGACGGAATTGTCCCGTCATCATCTCTAGTACGGTCTACACTCTTCTCATAAATAACGACGAACTCTGGAAGAAAATTCAAGAAATATAGAAATGGGAATGAATATTTGTTTTGATTCGTTTAAAAATGTTATGAAATTAGAGAATAACAAATAAATAAAGATGTTTCTAAACGCAAAGCAAAATCTGGAAAATGTACTTTATTTTGGACCCAAAATCTTTAATTTTCTGAAAATGTACTTTATTTCAAAATTTTGAGTTTGCAGCTCTGGCCTAAATCGATTTAAAAATTCAGACATTTGTGACAAAAATTTGATTACAGACAAAATTTGCAAAAACAAAGATAGCTAGTACTTTTTATTGGGTATTTTTTATAGTACTCTTGAAATAATGTGTAACAAAATATATATGACTTGCTCACCGAAAGAAAAGCACCCGTCAAGCATATCGATGAACAGGTAGTCTCTGTGAGAATTATTTTTCGGCACAAATTTGAAGCAGGAGTTTGTTTCCAGCGTCTTGAAAGAGTCGCTAATTTTCAGCTTCCTGAAATTGGTGATTGTATGACTGCGCCAACATTGCAAATTGCAAAAAACAATTAAATTACTGGGCTTCATTGTATTTCTCGGAGAGTAGAAAAGGCACTTCATTGTGCAACCACCGATTGTTGGCCTTTTCTTTGATGGCAATATGTTTGATGACTCCTTTGTTGGCCTGAGTGTTAATACGACGAAATTTCAACTGCTTGGGTGAGAGAACTAAAAAGTAATTGACTGTTATGGTCCAAATGGCACTTTAGCGTTACTCGGTTTTACTACCCCCCTCCAATGCTGGTACCTACTCGGTTATACCCAACACCCTTTAATAATCGAAAACTTTCTCAGAAGGAAATAGGCCGCACTCTACATCATTCCAATTATGTTCGATTGTTAATTTAAGTAGAGTTGATGAAACCGGTTCGGGCGGGATTTCGGGACGGGATTTTTAGCCAAAAAGATTTCGGGATCGGGATTTTGGAAAATAAAATTCGGGATCCCGTCGAGATCCCGAACAAATTTCGGGATTTGGCTAATATCAAATCTAAGTGGAAAATTACCACTAGTCCCATCATTTCTGCACTCAGTAGCCTTTAACAACCTTTCCTTTACCCCACGCACACACGCAGCCATTTAAAAAATCATTTATTCACGCTTTTTCACAACAATGAACATCACTTTATAAGCAAACATTCAATCGGGCAGTGCTACCGCCTGACATCTTGATCACATTGCCGCACACTCCACATTTTGCTTCAGTAGCCGACAGCTTCGCAAAAAGATCGATTCTCCAAATAACATTCATCTGAAAATGCAAAAAGATAAAGAGCGCATCTAAGCGGAAACGATGCAGCAGAATTCATCAAACGAATAACGAATAATTAATGAAAATGCTATAAAAAATCGTGTCGGGATTTGACGATTTTCGGGATCGGGATTTCGGTGAATGGTCGGGCGGGATTTCGGGAAATGGTTGGGCGGGATTTCGGGAAATGGTCGGGCGGGATTTCGCGACGGGATTTTGGACCAAAATCGGATCGGGATCCCGACGGGATCCTGTCCCGTCATCACCTCTAAATTTAACTGATCGCAGTGAGGACAATAAGATGCACTGCTTCGAGAAAGTTGGTCCAGTGCCTACTGGTCAACGCAAGTTGGTGCAGGAAGAAAAGAAGTTAGCTGAGCTAATAGAAGAAATAGACTTTCATGGAGAAAAAAATATGTTCGATGATAGTAATGCATTGATTGAGTGTTAAATTGTTTGTTTATGTACTTAATAAGATGTAAATTTGGAAGTGCAAGGAAGTTTGTTGACAATATTGCTAGGTTTTGAAGGCCAATTTTTTTTGGAAAATTTTTTTATGTAACGAAAAAGAGACGGGCCTTCTCTATTAGAAGGGCCCTCTCTAATAGACGGGCCCCTCAGAGAGGGGAGAAGTGTTCGTTATTGAAAATAGACGGGTCGGTCCGTCTATTAGAGAGAATACGGTAGGCACTATGACTTTTTTGCTACCATAATAGACCCACAGACGGCAAACAAATTTGCTGCACAACACAACCAAATAATCTAAACCCTCATTTGCTGGCTTAACGCACTGTAAAAAGTTTCCATTGTTGGCGCTCTTTTTTATTGGCGAAATCTGTCATTCGCGAGATTCAGACTAAGCTGTTGCAGAGTTTCGACAGGTCGGGCGAGGTTTGGTTGAGGTACCTAACGTAAATTCATGAAATACTTTTTGTAGTGTACTATAAAATAGCAATCTTTTATAATTCATAATCAACACCCCTACCGACATCTCCATACAGAAAAGCACGCCCATTTCCCAATTCTTCATTGATTTTGTAAGGACTGCTATTCAAGTCTCTATCAGCCATTGATTGAGCTACCAAAGTAAGACACAAAACCAAAGCTCCGACAATTCGCCTCCACTGTGTGGCCAACCGTGAAGAAAATAATGATAATGAGAAAAAGAACAGGCGTTGTCCCATTTCGAATATATTCCAACAATAAAAATTAGCTTTTGTGTGTCCGCAAATAGACAAATAAATCAGCACGGACTATCAGCAATAATATATAAACGCTGAGGATAGCTTTAAATCAATCTGCAAATTAATTTGATAGAAATAATGATCGTATCAAAGTTTAATTTTAATCGATAGTTTTTAGTATACAGTCGAACATGGATAACCCGACACCCCCTTAAGTTCGTCCCGCCTTGGGTCCGACACTTTTTACTTCAATTTTGAAAAATTTTGCCAAATTTGATTCGTCAGCCTGATGCGAAATATCGCAGGGATTCTTATTTTGCCGGTTGTTTTTCCAAAATCTTTTATTTTTGACATAAAGACGCGCGGACCTCGATAACCCGACACCTGATTTTCAAAAGGGGGTGTCGAGTTATCGAGGTCAGCGGGTTATTATGGCAAAAATTAAAGATTTTGCAAAAACGACCGGCATTTTTCAGAATCCATGCGATATTTTGGAATAGACTGGCGAATCACAGTTAACAAAGATTTCAAAAATTGAAGTAAAAATGTCGGACCTGGACGAGCAAGAAGTATCGGGGCCATCCAGCTTCGACTGTGATAGATTGAGCAGCCCAAGAAGGAGTGATCGGGTGAAACTGTCCCGATCGCAGAAATTTTTTAAAATATATGACTTAAAACTGGCTTTTTAATCGATAGGTTTCAGTTTGCTAGCATACAATCTAAGACAATGAGTCTATAAACAATGGTTACACAACCACCAAATGGACAGCAGCTAGACCATAAAGAGGGTGTGGCAGCTGCTGGGAGTTGTCTCACAGCTAAATTTTCTTGACACAAGCGAGAAAATAATATTTCGGTCGAATTTTTCTTTGTTTTGTTGTATTCCTTGGCTTGAAGCTGAGTGGTCTATAGATATCCTGCGCATGGAAATTAGTCTGCGCTGACCATTTGTTTGATCAGATGACAGTGTTAGTGGTTGGCATATTGAGTGAAAAAATTGATGTATCGGATAAATTGATCGAACAAAAATATATTTTAAAAGTAAAGGTACTTATACGGTTCCCCCCCCCCATACCGCAATTTTTTCAAAAACAGGTTTAAACCATTTCTAAGCAATTCCTACACGCTAAAACCGATAAAAACGTTGTTTCCGACCACTTTCCATCAAAAATTTTGACGTTTTTAGATTTTCTACCTGCCTGCCTTCGGCAGACAACCTACTTCAATAGGAAGCCCCTTTGGGGGCACATAGTCCGGGCCAAGGGCTGACCCTTTATATATCAAGAAATATATCAAGGAAATTTGAGAAATCTGAGACAGCGCATGTATCTTTATTTTTATTGGTTAAATTTCCTTGATATATTTCTTGATATATAAAGTCAGCCAAGATCAAAGGACTTCTATTAGTAGGTTGCCTGCCGAGGCATTAAAAAACGTCAAATTTGAAAAAGTGTCAAAATCCGTTTTATCGATTTAACGTGTAAGCTGCTTAGAAATGGTTTAAACCTGTTTTTAAAAAATATAGAAAAGGATATAAGTACCAAAGTAAAAAAAAAGTTTTGCAAAATTATTATAACTTTAACAAAAATGACTCTCTTGATTTAATTACCTCGCTTTGACTTTAAAGGAACATAACATAGTGTTACAGTATAAGATGTGGTTATCAGAAATGTTTTTCTGCCGTGAACTTTTTCATAAGTGTCTTAACTGATCGGAGAAAAATTAGCAACTTTAAAATTGATATCCCCCTGGCTGGCCTAGAAAATATAAAGTTAGTCAAAATCAAAATTTTTCATGTCGTACTCGTATAAGTGGTTGTGCTCTGGCGCTTGCTCTTTCCTACTTTTCCGCCTTCACAATGATTTGCTTTTAGTTGACTTCGTTATCGTGCTAAACCAAACTCAAGCTTTCACGTGGGAATAACCATGTAGGGGCTACCCAATAGGTGATATTCAGGCGAGGGTAGCAAGGTGGTTTTACTTTGGTAGTGGTACTTATGAAGTGGTACTCAGGCAGTGTTACTAGACATTTCGTGTGCGCCATTTTGCCAACGACTTTTTCGCCAACGACCATTTCGCCAACGACTTTTCTTAACGCTATTTCGCCAACGACTTTTCGTCAATGACTTTTCCAATGACTTTCCAAGCGAAATCTCATCAAATTTCATTTTATACAACTCTGGCTTTATTTTCACCGGACTGGCTTGCACGTAAGTGCAGGGTAAAAAATACATGTTTCTCCATGTTTTTTTGCTTCACTTGGAGTACAAAATAATTACTAGTTGAAAAAACCATTCATAGTAACATACCTATAAGCGCAAAAGGATCCCCCTGCGAAAATCTTCCTTGAAAACTCTTATTGAACTCTTACGATATTATGAAGTTGTCGTTGGCGAAAAGTCGTTGGCGAAAAGTCGTTCGCGAAATTGGCGTTGAAAGTCGTTGACGAAATGGTCGTTGGCGAAAAGTCGTTGGCGAAATGGCGTTGGCGAATTGTCTTATGACCCTCAGGCAGTGTTACTTAGGTGGTGGTACTGAGATAAGTCAGGATTTTGGTGTGCGGCTGGCGTTTTTCTTGTTAGGAAGGGGGAAGATTATATAAACATAGGTCCAACACACCCATATTAGCCAAGCACCCATATGGTCAGAATTACCCCTAATGCTCGGATATCGGATTGATGCATAAGTCCTGCAACAACTCCAAAGGGCTTGCACTTTTTGATGGGTTGCAAAATATTTTTATTTATAAAATATGCATAAAAATTTTTATGGGTTTTACAATTAACCTTTTTCTGCGAAAAATTTAATAAGTGAAACCCATAAATTATTTGCATATTTTATGAATATTTTCAATCATCAAAAGATGCAAGTCCACGAATGTATTACAGGACTTGCATCGACAATGGTTTAAATATTTTTAGTCCCCGTTTGATCCGATGTATTGCCCGAGGTCGACCTGAATCCAGCTCTATCAACAACGAAGCATTCATAGTAAGCGTGATTGGGTAAACTTTTTAGGTCACAGGTTCGATTCCGTACAGTCAAAATTCGTTATAACGTACCCCTAGGACTGGTCCTCAGGGGGTACGTTACAACGAAGTTTGACTGTACCTGGATTTTTCAAAATACCGTAGGGTCATATCTGTAACACAAAAGAAGCTAGAAAAGGCCTTTGACAAAATTTTGTTTCACCAAGCGTGCCTTTATCAATTTTTTTTAGCAAATGTGACTTTAGCAACAAATTTTTTAGCAAATGTGCCTTTAGCAATTTTTTTAGCAAAAGTTTTTTTAGCAAATGTGCCGTTTAGCAAATACCTCGGTACACTCTTTAAAGCTGTCTTGCAAACTCAAACATAACATTTCCTAAGAGTTTTTTTTTTGTAAATAGATCAAAAAAGATATGTCTAACGACTGGCTCAAGAAAAAAATCTGTTAATTGAATTAGTCTAGTTGATTCAATTAGCGATGCAATGTTCTTAATCAAAAACAGATGCAAGAGCAATTCATCAAAAAGATTTTCAAAGGAATATTAAATGTTAACTTTTTAACAATTCCTGGCTGCAAACATTCTGCTGCGTCGCGACTTGCTCACTATCAGGTTGTCTGAAAAGTCTTAAATTGACCACGAAGTGACTAGCACCTTGTGATAGGTTGCAAAATTTTTTTGATTCATAAAATTTTGATGGGTTTCAAAATTAATTTTTTAAAAGAAAAATTTGATATGTGAAACTCATCAGATTTATTTTGTAATTTAAAAAAACATTTTGCAACCTATCACAAAGTGTTAGTCATTGGTGTAGCATGGAATGGAGGGTATAAGCCAAAGAAAAGTGAACTGTGAGTGAAAAGCAACACGGTAGCTGGAATGACCAGCCATGGAGTTTGGATCAGAACTGGCCGATAAAAGAATGGATCGACTGGTCAGTCCAGACGTGGATGAAGATTTGCTGCGCTTGGTTATTGTTTTTGGTTATCCTTTCCTTTCCACCCACAAGCATGTATTTTTTGTGGAAATCAATTTGTTGAAAATTAGCGAGTGAAGTCTTCACGTAAAAGTATTTTTTGCATTTTTGTCGTGACTGGCCTCTATTGTGCTCAATCCTAGGAAGACCATGTTGACCACAAAGTGGTCATGTTACAATTGTGAGCCTTGGTTTGACTCAAATCGACTCAAATATGTATTTTCCTAATTATTCGTAGTGCAAGAAATATGTTCTAATTTGTCCAATTTAAACTGGCCTGCCGATTACTCACTTGTCTACATTGGACATGGACATGGCCAGATGCGCGCACTGACTTACCTTAGACATGATTCTGAGAACGTTCCACTGCCCATGGACATAGGCAGTGGAGAAAGGTAGAAGAAAGATGCAAAGACGTCTACTGGCTGAAGAACAGATCATCACCGAGCAGATGCCTATGATGCTTAAGCCTCGACGACCACACTCTGTAGACTGTAGGATAAAGTACTCATCAGGCCATGAACACAAATCCAAAGGTGAAACCAGCGGGACAACCAGCTTCGCAAGAATTAGTAGAGAAGTGGAGAGCAGTGCTGAACCAAGCAAACAAATTATCATATCATATCGAAGACTCCTGGTTGACAGGGCTAGAAGTGCGATTTTACCTACCCTAGCCTTGAAACCTGTGGTAGGTACCAACGGGGATAGGTGGATATCCACTTAGCTAGCCATAAAAATTAAGGTTTTTTTAGATATTAAAACAAACCATGTTTGGTGTTAATAAGTCAAAACCAGGTTTTGCTATTTACAAATTATCTAGTCACCTACTTTTAATAAAGATAGCAAATTTTGTTTGTAGAACAGTTTCCCAAAATTTTAAGTCGACCACCTTGGAGTGGGTAACTACCCAGGGTATTGAGATTCTGGTTGGTCAAAACAGCATTTTAGTTTTAACAAAACGTGTTCAGCAAACGATTCTGGATAGGAAACAATGATTTTTAATTAATTTCAGTTAAATCTAAAATTTTGGATTCTGGAAGTGTTAGTACCTAGTAGGTACTACCTACTTAAAGGAAGTACCAGGTGGTTTTCTTGCCCAATCTGACACTTAATGATCCTACAACAACTAGTTTATGACCGTTAGTCAAGAAAAAATAATGTCTCCTACCATCAGGATTCGAATCTGTAACCTCAAAAATTTGGAGGGAGAGCTTACCGGAGGAATTTACCATAGAGGAGGAAGGTAGGAATTCCATCGCAACCAAAATCACGTTTTTACGATTTTTAGGTAACATTATTGGATAAGAAACAAACAAATATGTCCGAGCTGTCAACAAAACGACTTGTCAAAAAGTTATATGAGTAGTCAATTATTCGAGTCTGATGTCGGCGGACCTAAGCCATTGTTATAGCTTGAAGCCTATAAAGCCTAAGCTTAATAAACCTAAGTAAGGTAATGCTTGAAATTTATGGCTGAAAAGTGGAATTAAGGTGAATGGCGCTACTAGGCTGAAAAATGGAAAAGTTAAGATAAATGGAAAGAATCTGAAAAGTAGAAAGTTGTTTTTACCCTTTGGCATACAAATTGTGTTTGTTAGGGTTGGTTTGTACCTTAACAAAAAATCGGTCACAAAAGTCAAATGGAAAAAAATTTTTCAGGAATGCGAATCTGGAAAAAACAGGTTTTCTATCGTTTCACGGTCTAATACAGCTATAGAAACCATAAAAACGTGATTTTGAGTAAGGCGATAAAAGGAAGTTTAGCCGGGGAGGAACTTACCAGAGAAAGAATTTACCGCCCTGTTTTTAGCACCAAAAGTGGTTTTACGATTTTAGGTAACTTATTGGATGAAACATGAAATATGTCCGAGCTGTCAACAAATGTTTAAAAAGATGAGTGTCAAAAGTTCGAGTCTGATGTCGGCCGACTTAGGCGATGCGTATATGAAGTATACCCTCTCTTTAAAAATTTTGCATTAAATTCTGGGAATTAAAAAATTTTTCGGTCGTACTGAATTTGGACAAATGAAACTCCACCGGTCGGGACATAATGTCCAGTCTGTAGATTCTGTTATTACCTCACTTTTTATATGCATTTTTCTCTAAGCAATGAAAAAATTCTCCTGATCCTTTCCATTCAAAAAAGGAGAAATAAATCGATTGCTGTTTTGTTCTGTCTCATCCTATCGTTTATTCCCTCATTTAAAACAAAACATTAGAAGATCCTGAATGCAAAACACACACTCACTCACAATCCAGCAGACCATCTACTCTGGAAACAGTGCCCTTTTGCAGCCTCTCGAGCTATTTAAAAAAGGCTCGCAATTTGGGAGGAGAATGCACGCCCAGCTCAATCGGATCTCCAGGGGCGATAACCCGAATAAAATACACACAAACACACAATGTCTGTCGGTGCTGCAGCTCTGGCTTCTGAACTTTTGCAGGGAAGAGTGGAAAGGATTTACGTGTGTGTGTGTGCAGAGAAAATCTATTTTAGATGGTTCTTCCGACTCGAGCATTCAAATCCCATCAAAATATTAATAAAATAAATGGTATATTTTTTTGTGAGTCATAGTTGTGTTTATGTTTTGTTACTCTTGCTCCTGCGTGTAATCGGGCGATAATAGGCATTGCAATAATAGGTAAAAGTACTGCAATGTTTTGAGAGGTTTTGCAAATATCGGTTGTATGTGACGTGTTGTCCAAAATATCCAGTTCCAAACCCTTTTTGGTTTGACTTTTTAAAGGTTTATGAAACTTTTCTCTTTAATCAAATTACATTAATACTAGCTTTTCTGGCCCCGCGCAGGTGGGCCTATTAAAAATATCATCACAAAGGCCTATCAAAATTTTTAATCAAATTCATCAGTGATAGCTGATTGATGCTTAATCAGGTTTGAAGCTTATTTTCCATATGTTTATCAATTTGTAATCCTAATAGAATTTATATTATAATTGTAATGGTATTTGTAATCGTAATTGACGGACAAAGGAATCAAATTTTTGGAAAAATTTGTTCTGTTCAAAGACCTTTTCCTCCAACTTTTGAAAATCTCATTCAGTCAGTTGATAGCTTGTAAGAAAGCTGAGATCCTGGTGGTAAAACCCCCGAAAACAAGCTTTTTCAAATTTCCGGCAGGAAAAGCGCCATTTCAGGGTCGAAAAGTGTAACAACCATTTTGAAACCCAAAATGTTGATTTTGAGACTCATCAAATTTTTTCTGTACTTTTTATAAAATAAAGAATTTTCGCAACCTATTGCGGGGCAAGGGAGGTCTTTTCGACAATCTGGTTGGTTTCAAAAAATTCCGTTGTAATTTTTAAGTGGTGTTGTCAGACGTTTGAAATTTTCGAACGTTCGGTTCAAAGTCGAACGTTCGAAAAAATCTCGAACATTTCGAATAATGTTCAAAATCGAACGTTCGATTCGACAACCCTATTTTTAAGGTTGTTACACAGTTAATCGGATTTTTTAAATTTTTTTGGCCTTATTTCTTGTGCTATTTTTCACAAAATTTCGAGCAATTTACCCCACGATTGAAAGCTGAGAATGTTGGCTACAGAATAGTAAAATTTTCTTGGTTTAGTTCACAAAAACTGATATATTTGATTGGAAATACGTTCGAACTTTTTGAGTTTTTCGAGCGAAACAACTCGAAAAAACTCAAAAAAGTTCGAACGTATTTCCAATCAAATATATCAGTTTTTGTGAACTAAACCAAGAAAATTTCTACTATTCTGTAGCCAACATTCTCAGCTTTCAATCTTTCAAGCTTTCAATAGCATAAAAACAAGAAATAAGGCCAAAAAAATTTAAAAAATCCAGTTAACTGTGTAACAACTCTATTAATTTTTACAAATAAAATTTTTCGAAACTCATCAAAGGTAAACCACGAAAGGGCTACAGCGGGACATTCCAGACAGCTCGGCATATTTAAAATTGTTTCAGGTCGTGACTGAAAAATACCGTCTTTTGGCTGAAAAGTGCCTTCTTTTTGAGTTTTAGAGAGAAAGTTGAATAGCGCTGAATATCTAAACATTTTTTCAGTGATAACACCATCATGTAGCCCTGCGACTCTAGTTTCTAGTGACGTATCATTTGTTGCAACATCTATAAAAAATGTAGCACAAAAATGTGGAATTGTGAAGCAAGTCAGAAAAGTAATTTAATTCATACTTTTACCTTTTTGTGCTACATCTTGAAAAAATGTTGCAACAAATGATACGCCGTTAGAAACTAGAGTTGCAGGGCTACCTGATGATATTATCACTTTAAAAAATGTTTGCATATTTACCTCTTTGGCTAAAAAAAAGACGGCACTTTTCAGTTTCGACCATTTTTTTAAGAGAGGTTTTAAAGGCGAACAGAATTGTGCCACTGTTTGATTTTTGCTTTGTTTGATTGTTTGATTTTGCTTTGAAAATACGGATTCGATTTCTGCTACAATTTCTACTTTTATTTTAGTCATTTTTCATTCACTTTAAAACATGTAAAATTTGAGCTGAAAATTTAAAGGTTGGAGGATGAGCTTCTTTTAACTCCACCACCTATTCAACAATCCTCCACCTCCACTTTCCTCTCATCCACCTCAACTTCCACTCCTGTAGCAAAAAACTAAACCTGTTGAGTGAAGACAGGTGAAAAGGTGTTCTTCTTCTGAAGTTCACAGCAATTTACTCCATCCATCCATCTCCTCATTCCTTTCCGGGCTTTGTTTGAAAACAATTTTATTGTTTTTTTTTGGTTATCCTTTCCTTTCCACCCACAAGCATGTATTTTTGTGGAAATCAATTTGGTGAAATTTAGCGAGTGAAGTCTTCAAGTAAAAGTATTTTTTGCATTTTTGTCGTGACTGACCTCTATTGTGCTCAATCCTAGGAAGACCATGTTGTGAGTGACAATTGTGAGCCTTGGTTTGACTCAAATCGACTCAAACATGTGTTTTCCTAATTATTCGTAGTGCGAGGAATATGTTCTAATTTGTCTAATTTAAACTGGTCTTCAACGCTACTGAACACTTGCTAAAATGAAAACAGGGGTAAACTGAACGCCTGGTGAAACCCACAGCACGGCAAGACCAAATATTAATTGTACTAGGGACAGCAGGCGCCTATCGGCGCCTATATCGTATTTTGAAATTCAAATATAAATCCACTTTTCACTTTGTAAGGGCAAAATCTCAATTTTTTTCACAGCAATCTTCAAATCTAATTGCGAAAGGTGCTCCGCCATTGAAAGAGCTTTCGAAAGAGTATAAACATGCAAATAAAAATATTACACTAAAAAAAAAGTTTTCCTTTGTGACCAAACATGTACTCAAATTGGCGACAGACGTTCCCCGTCCCAAATACTATATAGAGATTTAACAAAAAATGGCTACAAGTGATTTCTACCGACAAAAGGTTCAAAAATCCCGTCAAATTAGGTCAGTTAATAGCTCCTTAGAAAGCTGAGATTCAGAGCTACACGTTGGTGTTAAAAGTTTTTTTTAAATTAAAACAAAAAGTTTAATAAATCTTTGAGACAAACAAATTTTTTATATTTGATGGGATAAACTACTAATTTGACGGGATTTTTGAACTTTTTGACGGCAGAAAATAACCACAGCCACAAAAAATTGGCTTAAATCGGCAAAAAGTTTCTTGGTTGATTTTTTCTCTCATGGCAACTTAATTTTTTTTTTGGAAAATTGTCTTTTTACACATATAATTGGTAAAGCTTGAAAAACGCTAATTCAGAAATTTATTTATCTGCAACTAATTCATATTTTTTCATGCATATCTTGGCTCTATATATGTTGGGGTGTTGCCCAAAAAAACTGCCTTGGTCCCCCTGTTGTTATTTTTACGAATTTTTGATTCTTTCTTTCGATTTCCAACAGCGAACTAACTCTATTGACTATGGGTCATAACCCCCATAAATAACCCGGGTTATTTATGGGGGTTATGGGGTATTTATGGCAGTTCCATTTGTTACTATATATAGGTTTGAATCCACGTACGAATCAAATACTTTTCTACAAAAGTTTGGAATCTTCATAGTGGACGTACTTAGAGTATGTGCAAAGTTCAGATCCACATATAACACGCTTTTTAAATTTATAATTTACGTGGTGTTCGGTCACCTTCCAACTATTTCAATTGTATTTTCTTAATTTTTTTAAATAGACAAAAGCCACTACCGCGTAGCCCAAAACTGGCTTAAAGCGTGTTTTTGATGTGAGCAATTAAAACATACTTAAAACGTGTTTTTAGAGTGCGGAAGGCCATTTTTGGAAAAAATTTCTGACCAAAATTTGACTTTTTGCCTTGGGGACCAAAGTAAACCACCTGGAGAGGATTTTTACCTTGTTTTTCTTACTGAGACTGGGCAAAAGAGTCTCTAGATGCATTTTTGATCAAGAGCGTTGCTCGGATTCATCTCAAGCCTCCCCTCCGGGGCGTAGGGAGCTTGGAGGCTTGGAGTTGAGATGCGCACACACACATACCTTAGAGACCAAACACTGGAAAACAATATATCCTATAATACAATATACCTACAATATATCCTATACCTGCCTTCGGCAGGCACCTAATTCAATAGAAAGCCTTTGGGGTACATGGTCAGGCCAAGGGCTGTCCCTTTATATAAATGTGAGAGCTCCAATGTGAGAGCCTATATAGTAACAAATGGAACCGCCATAAATACCCCATAAATAACCCCCATAAATAACCCCCCATAAATAACCCCATAAATACCCCCCATAAATAACCGGTTATTTATGGGAAAATTTATGGAATTATGGGTTATTTATGGGTTTCTACGACTCTATTAACTCTACGAAATTAATTTCCCTTATCCAGGAGTGTGATGGTTTTGGCCACGCAGTGGCCAGCCCTTGGCCGAGTACAACAATCTGTACAATCTTAAGGTGTGCCGTATTACCTAATTCTAACACAAAAAGTGCCTAAAAGTGCTTTTTCCGACTACAGTCTAGTCTCGGTTATCCGACACCCCCTCAAGTTGGTCTTTACAGCAACCTGAAAGAATTTTGGAAAAACGATCTGCAAAATCAGAATCCTTGCGATATTTGGGACTAGACTGGCGAATCACATTTGGCAAAAGACTTCGAAAATAGAGCTAAAAAAGTGTCGGACCCTAGGCGGGAACGAACTTGTGGGAGTGTCGGATAAACGAGACTCGACTGTAGTTTTGGCTGAAAAACTTATACAGTCTAGTCTCGTTTAT
Source organism: Ditylenchus weischeri (assembly GCA_029231635.1). Classification (NCBI taxonomy): domain Eukaryota; kingdom Metazoa; phylum Nematoda; class Chromadorea; order Rhabditida; family Anguinidae; genus Ditylenchus; species Ditylenchus weischeri. Next base: position 66,660 of record JAMRYI010000556.1, read on the forward strand.
CCGACACCCTCAGTTCGTTCCTAGGGTCGACACTTTGCAATTTTAAATGTTTTCAGTTGTCTTTGGTTGTTTAGTCCGAAATATCGTAAAGATTTCGATTTTCGTTTTCCTCAAATCCTTTTACGTTGCCATAAAGACCCGCGGCTCTCGTTTATCCGACATCTGATTTTTAAAGAGGTGTCGGACAAACGAGAGACCGTGTCTTTATGGCAACGTAAAAGGATTTGGGAAAAACGATCGGCAAAATCAGAATCATTACGATATTTCTGGCTAAAATAACCAAAGACAACTGGAAAAACATTTTAAAAAAGTGTCGGACCCTAAAAGTGTCGGACCCTACGAACTTGAGGGGGTGTCGGATAAACGAGACTAGACTGTACTGTAAAAAAGAACAGGGGGACCCAGGCAAAATTAAAAAAATTCAAAAAAAAAACAACAGCATGGGAGACCGAGACAGTTTTTTGTGGGACACCCCAACACATATAGAGTCGCTTATTTACTATAGTCGATGTTTCTAGAGAAGGGTATAGTCGATGTTTCAGTCGATGTTTCTAGAGAATGTTTCTAGAGAAAGGAATATAGCAAAGAGTTGGATACGCAAATTTTTCAAAATTTTCTTTTTTTTAAATTTTTCCTGTAATTTTCATTTTTCCCTGTAGAAAACTTTGTTCTTATGGCTTGTTGACAATAGTCGGAGTTGTAGTTGGTGTCAAAGTTGGAGTCGGAGTTGGAGCAAATCGTTATTGTGAACACCCTTTTACTCCACCTCTTCCTCCAATTCCTAACATAATATTTTTTTCAACGGCCGTTGTTTTCCAGCAAAGTATGACAAAAAAAATAAACCAAAAAGGAATTTCGGTGTCAGAAAACACAATCGTAGTGAACAGGTACCAATTGGAGTTGGAGTAAATCGTTATTGTGAACATCCCTTACTCCAACTCCGACAATTGCGAACAAGCCATTACAAATTTTACACTGTAAATAGCTAAAGTTGTTGCCTGACGGACCATGGTGTTTGAGCGCTGCGGCATTTCTACACTTTAAATTGGCGTGGGACAGCACTCTTTGGTCTAGCACTATACTTTTTTGAGTAATTGAAAAAAAGTTAAAACAATTCTAAACAATACAGTTCTAGATGAAATAGTATTGACTTTTAGAAATCATTGAACTCAAAAATCATAGTATTCTAAAACTCTTTAGGTTTTAGAAAAAGTATATTCCTGCCATTTTTAGTACGAGTTTCTAGCTATTTGCATGCAAACCAAAAGGGAAAGTGTTGGAATCTTAATTACGACGACGACCATATCCTTCGCAATAATGCTTTGTCATTGTTGTTGTCTGCTTCTATTGTTAACGATTGTATGTGCAATATAGGATTAGAAGGGTTGGGATCTATGTTGTGTGCACACATTATCTAAGAGAATGGATTAAATGATGAGAATAATGAGGATGGTTCAACATCCAACCAGTTCTTAGTGGGTTTAGTGGTGGGGGCATGATGACTACAACCACTAACATATCCCCAGGCGCTACCCACAGCACCTAAAAGACAGCTGATCATGACTGCTCAGGTTCAGACGCGAACCCTCGCAATTTGACATCCTTTTTGTTTTATAGATTAGGAAGTGTTTTCACAGACGCATTTTAGGGTGGGCGATTGAAACGACAGTCAGTCAAAATATATTGGTATAAGGACGTCCGATGAGTATAGCCGAGAGGACCATTGCAAAAACTTTGCGGTTGTCGAGGGTCATATTATTTTGAATCGACGACTAGTTGCTGGGTTTGTGAGCACTTTGTCAAGAGGTTGTAAAATCTCCATTTTTAGCAATTTGCTTCACGTTTCACTTGTGCATAAGTTTATTCTTTTTTTTTTCTGCATCTGTCATCGAAAAAAATCATTGAGCTAAAGTATCAATGCAAACAAGCAACACGTGCAAAAACCAGTAAACTAGAAAACTCTTTTTGGGAAGTCGAAAAGAAGCGTCAAAACTGTTAAAATGCAGCTTTTTCGCGACACTATGGTCACCTTAGATATTGCGGGCCTTAATCTCGATACTCTGAGTGAAAAAAGGTCTTATTATTGCATTCTTTAGATCCATAAGTTTAAATGTCGGGTGCTGCTGGATGCCAAATTCCGCATCAGCTTGTACAGGGTGTACCAGGAAGATTCGGGCACTTTTGAAAAATTATCATTTTTTGAGTAAAAATTTAGAAATTTTGCTTTATCGGTTATTTTGATTTCTTCTAATTGCTGATCTACTTGCTTATTGCTGTTATTGTTACCTTAAAAAATTCTGAGACTTCAATTTCAGAAGGAAGAAAGGGCTCTGTGCAACATTTGTTCATCGCAAAAAGGGGGTTTCAATCAGTGGGGTCAACGACAAACAGCTTTTCAACGTAAAATTCTTTCTTTTTTGTCGACCGAATTATGGGTTAACAAGGATGGATGGTTGAAGCCCTAGGTAATAAGGTCAGCTTCAAGTGCGAGCATACGCATATGGGAACCAACCACTTATTAAGTTAACCCTATGCATCAGGGCTGTACCGGATATCCGATATCCGACAACCGATATCCGGCACTTTTTGACATCCGATATCCGGTATCCGATATCGAAAAAATCGCTGAATTTCGAATAAATCGGATGAGCTCGGGCTTTTTACGATATTATTTTAAAGAATTTTTAATTATTAATTTTTCTAAAAACCATATTTTTCGGTCATTTTATTATGCTAAATTTGAAAATGCTATTGTTGCTTCATCATAACCTTAGTGCTTACAACTTTGAATATGAGTGTTGATTGTTTCACGTGTTGTTATGAAATTGGCTGAATAAAGCTTTATGAGAAAATTTTTAAAAATATCCGATATCCGGTATCCGATAACCGTTATCCGGCACTTTTACATATCTGATATCCGATATTTTTTGACATCCGGTACAGCCCTGCTATGCAGCGAGCCATGTTAATCTCATGCTAAGAGAGCTAGACCTAGGGTTACTGCAGAATGCGAGGATTCGGTGCCGGACTCACAATCATTATTTCAACATCTTTAGTTGCACCAAAAAAAATCTTTATTGAGAGCCCTTGACAAAAAATTTCAGAGTTGCCCGAATTTTTTGGGACATCCTGTACATCGCAGTAGAGACCATTTTAATAGCGGAATATATCCACACTCGCGCCAAAAAAAACTATATTTTTACTATTTATGCCAAGCTATTTTTTTCGCTATTTTTTTGAAAAATGTGGTTTAATTTAATGTTTTGATTAAAAAATTGATACCGTATAACCTCTAATAGACGGGCATGCCCGTCTATTTTTCAACCCCTAAAAATCGAAAAAAAATATTTTGAAATATTTTAAGATTTTTGGGTACTCAAAAAAATCTGAAAAGCGGGATCAACTAAGATAGAGGTGATCAAGAAAAGGCAAAAAACAGATTTGCAAAATAATTTTCCTGGGCTGAGATATAGGTCCTTAAGGGTGCCCGTCTATTAGAGGGTGCCCGTCTATTGGAGGGTGCCCGTCTATTAGAGGTTATACGGTAATTTGCAATTTTTTTTCAGACATGTTGAACTACAGTTAACTAACTTATTTTCAGGGTAGATCCATTTCTGGAATAGTTTGTGGAAATTTATACCTTTTTCACGAACAACGCAATTCTTTTCTTATTGCGAAATTTATCTTTGCACCTGACGACCTTCACCTACCTTAAATTCCATCTGAACCCTGCAATATTTGTTTAGTGTCAAGGGTGTTCCTGTCCTCAGACTTGTGGTTCAAACACAAATATTTCTAACTATGGAAACCACTCCTAGTACTAGTTCTAAAACATGTGCAAGTGGGACAAATAAGACCGTATTATTATTATCCCCTAGGCACAGGAGTAACGATTCAGACAGCGTGCTTCCTACTCAAGCCTCTACATCCAGCACTCACTCATCCTTCAATATTGATCCGAGGAGAAAAAGTGAGTCATCGTTGACGAGGAGCCGCCAATATGGATCAGCAGTTACGTAAGTGCTTATTTTAAGGATCAAATTAAATAAAGGTAACAAAATTTGTGCCATCCAGCACGTGATTTAACACTCTGACTAAGATACGTTTTTTATAAGCCATATCTTGGTAAACTGTGAAATTTATTGTGTAAAGCAGAAGCTGGGTTCTCTTTTGACTACAGTCGACTCTCGTTATAACGACGCTCGATATAACGACCCGCTCGATATAACGACCCAATAAAACTCATTTGGTTGGTCCAAGTGTATTTTACAGTAAGCATGGCTCTCGATATAACGACGCTCGATATAACGACCCGCTCGATATAACGACCCACTCGACAGGTCCCTACTGCTAAACAACTCTCGTTATAACGTCTACCCGGAAATTAAGTTTCAATCCTAACCACCTTCAGCTCCAATGTCTTCAACATCGACTAACAAGAAGCGGCACGTTATCACTTTGGAGACGAAGAAGGCGGTCATTGAAGCTTCGGTGAGCAAGAATTCGGTGGAACTGAGCAAACAATTCGGCCTTCCCACATCTACAATCAAAACAATCCTCGGAAGCAAGGCGGAAATTCTCAAGGCAATAGATGATGGAGGCGAAGCGAAGCGAGCCAAGTTGAGGACAGCAAAGCATTCCGATCTAGAGGAGGCTCTGCTCGCCTGGATGAAGGAAGCCAGAAACCAAAATGCGACGATTTCGGGCCCTCTTTTGGTGGTAATATTTTGAGCCATTTTTTTGTTTCTAAAATAAATTGTACCAACTGTTTAGGAAAAGGCTATGGAGATTGCAGCTCTTCTTGGAATTCAAGGCTTCAGAGGCAGCGATGGCTGGCTAAGCAACTTCAAGCAGCGACACTCAATCGTCTTCAAGGAGAATCAAGGAGAGGCCGCCGGAATCGATTTGGAAGCTCTCGGGAACTGGCAACAAGAAGTTCTACTGCAAGTAATTTCTCACTTCTCGCCATGTGACGTCTTCAATGCAGATGAAACCGGTTTCTTTTGGCAACTTCTGCCCAGCAAGACTTTGGCTTTTAAGGGTGAGGTTTAAAGATACCTTTTAAATGTCATTGAATTAGTTTGAAGGTGTTAAAATTTTAGGAGAACGATGCACTTCTGGAAAGAAAAGCAAGGAGCGAGTCACCGTCCTGGTGGGATCAAATATGAGCGGAACCGAGAAGCTGCCTCTCTTCGTTATCGGCAAGTCGGCTAACCCAAGAGCTTTCAAGAATGCGCAAGTGCCCGTCGAGTATACTTCAAACAAAAAAGCCTGGATGACTGGTAGACATTTCTTATATTTTGCTTGGTTTATTCCTTTACAAATGGTTGTTCAGCAGACCTCTTCGAGAAATGGCTGAAAAACTGGGACAGGAAGCTGAAGGCGAACAAGCGAAAAGTGCTTCTCTTTCTGGACAATTTTAGCGGCCACACAAACACCAAATTGGACCAGATCACCGTGAAATTCTTCCCGCCAAATACAACCGCCGAGTCACAGGTTTGGTTTTAATATCTTAGTTTTCATGGTGACAAAAAATACTTTTCTTTATAGCCAATGGACCAGGGAATTATCCAAAATCTCAAGGTCAACTACCGCCAGTTTCTACTCCGTGAACATCTCGCCGCAATTGAGGACAAGACAGAATTCAAGCCAAATCTTCTGAAGAGCTTGCGCTACTTAAAACGAGCTTGGGAGGCGGTTAAACCAGAGACGTTGGCCAATTGCTTCCGGAAAGCCGGTTTCTTGCGGGATGAGCGAGTTAGATTTTATTTAAGGTTTTTGAGTTATTTTGTTAATTTTTATTGATATTCAGCTGGCGGAGAATTTGCTCGACGGGTTTCAAGATGAAGAAGAGCAGCCAGCAGAGAGCTATGAAGATTTGGACACCATCTGGCAGCGGCTACAGGAAGAACACCTGGTGGATGGCGTCTCCCTGGCGGACTACCTGGCAATCGATGAACATGTCGTCACTGGTGGAACCCGAACTTTGGCCGAAATTACAGAAGGGGTCTCGCGAACAGATATGGTGGAAAGCGACTCAGAAGTGGTGGAGGAAGAACAAGAATTGCCGTCAGTTACAGCTCGAGAGGCTACGGAAGCTTTGAGAATTGTTCAGCGTTATGTTGAGACCAACACCGCTAACGCCGAGGTGCAACAGATGTGCGACAAACTGGAGGATTTCTTGGCCGCCGACCGTCTGAAGAAGCTTAAACAGAAAAATATCCTTGATTACTTTGTCCCAAGTGTTTAGTTATGGATTTCTTGTTGAATTTGTTTTACGTTGGATAAAACATGGTTGCTGATTGAAAATATCTCTCTGATAAACTCTCGCTATAACGACCACCACCTGTTTTGATGAAAATGAAGCTTGATATAACGACTCTCGATAACGACTCTCGTTATAACGACCCATTTTTACGCGGGTCGTTATAACGAGAGTCGACTGTATTTTATTGTCAAGGTACCATAATATTTATTGTGCGGGAGACTTCAAAGACTACAGTAGCTTTGACATTTTTCTTCGAAATCCACGGTTTCTTCGACGGTTTGGCAGCAGGCAAGTCTAAAGATGAACATAAGGACAATATTTTTCACCAAAATAAAAAGTTACTTGAGAATATTCCTTGCCGTACGAGTGGTGATTCCAAGCTTGAGACGCTCATTTGCATATTTATTTGGTCACATCATTAGTTGTCTTCTTCGGATCATCCTTGACAATTTTCACGAGCGCCCGATCATTCCTTTCAGTTGATTTGCGAGGCCGACCACTTCTTGGGAGATTTGCGACAGTATTCGACTCAAGGAAGCGCTTATATATTTGATAGACCACTGTTGTTCCGACACCAAAGAGAGCTGCCACTTGACGATATGTTGATCCTCTTTCTTTCGCGCGAACGATGGCTTCTTTCACTCCTTCAGCAAGCTCTTTTCCGGACATCTGAAACATTAATTCATTTATACACGAAACAAAAGCCAAAAAATAGCAAAAATAGTATAAAACTATAGAAAACAGTCAAGTAAATGTTTTGTTCGCAGACTTTTTTCCGCCTTTTAAAAGCGGTCATTCGAATAAAAGAGCTGTTTAGTCACAAAATCATCAAATGGCTACAGTCAAACCTCGATATAACGACATCCCAAGGGACCGGCCTAGGGTGTCGTTACATTGAGGTTTGACTGTATAACTAATTTTACAATGCACAAACGAAGTATCCATTTTGTCGAAAATTTGCTGAAGACGAAGAATTTTCAAAAAAAAATTACAAAAATTGTTTTTTTTCTCTGGAAAGTTATGCCCCATGTAAGATGAGTCATTTTTTAGAGCTATCATTTGCATTCAATGCAGTGCAAACTGCCAATTTTTAAATTCGGACACCGGATTTGTGTTCAACATGGTCGATTTGAATGTGAAACTGTTTCTAAAATTTTAAACTCAGTGCCAAATTTCGAATTCCTCTGAAGACAAAAATTATTCAAATATCAAAATTTTGGAACTTTTTTCGAAGCTTGATTGTTTTTTGTCAGAATACTTTCACAATCAAACCAACCATGCTTAACACGAATCTGGTGTTGAAATGTCAACATTGACTCACTAAAATTGATGCTCTATTGATTTGGAAAGCACTTTTTTCAACAGTTTGTAAAAGCTTCATTTGAAGCATTCTTTTTGAACTGTTTTGCACAAAACAGTTTGAAAAAAAAATTAAAATTGTACAGCTTGTTGAAAAAGTGCTGTCAACCCCATAATTTAGTCATCGGTTCGAAATAATACTAGCCCTGACAACATTACTTTGCGATTACTTGCGCCTGTTAAGTTAGCCCATCTGGTATGGACCTAAATTTTTCCTTTTTATTGCAGCGCTGAAACCTGGCAGAACGAGGCCATTGCTACGATAGACCTAGGATATAGTTATTTTCAAATTGAGATGCTAGGTTTCAAAAAACTATCAGCGCTATGTCATACAGTCGTGCACTAATTAAATATTATTTCGCTACCTAAAAGGGAGAATGCCCGTGCGCGACGCCACAAAAAAGCAAAGATAAGCAATTTTTTGGAACCGTTCTATTTCCTATTACCGTATTTTCTCTAATAGAAGCCCCTGGGCTTATATTTTTCACTCAGCCTCTAGAGGGGGCTTCTATTAGAGAAAATACGGTAGTTTTGCATCAAATCTGATATTGATTATCTTACACTTTTTTAAAAATTAGAAAACAAGCTTAAAAATTAAAAAAAAAACTCTCGAGAAAGAAAAGAACTGCTGGTCCCTTGGTCCTCAACTGCTGATCCCCGCCTTAATTTTTCAAAACGAGCGGGCATGCCTGGTTAAAAGTAGAACAAATAAAAAAGTTGACGCTTTGTCTTTTTTAAATATTTTGTGTGGGGTAAAAATACAGCCAAGACAATCAAGACGAAGAAAAAAAGTATTTTTCGTATAAAAGTTCTGAATTCTAAACTCACGGCTAAATTTATTGACTCTATGATAATTTGCATAACTTTAGCAAGTCTTCCTGTGCATCTGCGAGTTATCCCAACCAGTTCCGAGAAATGTCAAACACCTCTATTCCACCCTCAAATGATTCTACCGCTCCATGCAACTATAACTCCTTTTCTGAGATGGAAAAGAATCCTATAGAAGCTGAGCCGGAAGTGGATCTGCACACCTGGAAAATATGTCCCATGCCCAATAGCCATGCATTAATGGCTGTGCTCTCAGTTCTGCTCTACTCCATTGCCTTTCTTTTCTATGCTCAACGCCACAAACTAGTGCTCTTTATAATGACGGGGTAAGTGTGTTTTAAAATAAGCGACGGTGAATGCATCCTTGGTGAATCATCTAAAGACTTTTTTAATGGCATAAATGGTTGTGTGTATGTGACCCACCTGAAACCCATACAATCTTTTGCGAAAACCAAAATAATAGGGAGTAAATTGCATGTTTTGAATGACACATTTTTCTTTCAATACTAAAAAGTGTTAAAAATACTTTTTAAAGGGGCATGCTCACCTGTTTGAATTTGTCCACGCATTTTTAATCTTTTTCCTAATCATTGAACTTCTGTACGGTTTTTTCAGCTTGGTTTCTAACAAAACAAGGCCTAGAATTTAATTTTAGGTATAGTTTTGTTAGAAACCAAGTTGAAAATCCATACACAAGTTCAATGGTTAGGAGAAGTTTTTGAATTGGCGGGGACAAATTTTCAGGGCATTCAGCTGGATGTCCACCCACCTAAAGGTATCCACCGCGGGTTTTGGGATTTGAATAGGTGAAATGTCGAGTTTCGTCCTCTTAAACCCAATTCCCCATAGGATTTTACGCTAGAATAAGCGGATTGTTTTCAACTATGACTGAAATTTTATTTTTCACGGGATTCAGGTGGATATGAGAGCCCAGGGTACCTATCCCCGTTTTGGCGTTGGGGTGACCTTGGTCTTTTCAAACCTAATTCTCCATACAATTTTAGGTTAGAAAAACTGGGATTTTTTATTTTGATTAATATTTATATTATTTTTTTTCACCTAGGTACCATCACCTAAATAGGACCACACGGTTACTGATAATGGATAAGGACAAAGGTACTGAGGGTAAATTAATACCAATAATGATGCGTGGGTACCAATTCATAGGCATATTCCCCTGTTACTACCCACCGACTTTTACCATCTTCTTCCAACTTCACACTTTCAAGTGTTGGTACACCTTCACTTTCAATTGCTGGATAGGCCCCAGGTGAACACTTCCTCCCCTTTTGATTGGGTTATCGGTGACTCATGGCCAGCCACCGCGGATAGATCCGTGATCGAACTCATTCGTCCCAGGAGCATGTGAAACCCCGGTTTTTCGAAAGCTACCTAATTGAATTGAATAAATGGGGTCGGCAAGGATAGTGTTAAAACGACTTGCCGACTAGTTGCTGGGTTTAACAAGCTGTAAAATCTTCATTTTTAGCATTTCAGAATTTTTTTTGAACTTTTATACGCAGAACGGCACAATCTACGAAACAATTCAAAAAAAAATTTCTGAAATGCCAAAAATGAAGATTTTACAGCTTGTTAAACCCAGCAACTAGTCGGCAAGCCCTTTTAATACTACCCTTGCCAACCCCACATAGTACTAATTCCTGATTGAACTTGCGATTGCGACAATTGGTGTAATGCTCAGAAGGTAGCGAACCCAAGTTACGTGTGTACTTACGGGCTTCTGTTACAGAGTAATAACTAGATAAAACCAGTTTTAGAAGATCGGGTTAGGCCTACAATGTCAAGAGCAAGTTTTAAATCCGGAATGTCAATTAGTGGCAATGAATTCAGACATCAAAGCCCCTATTGTTTTGAAAATTGTTCAAAAAAATTAAACCTGACTTTTAAATAAGTCAAACCTATTTTCAGTTTGATTGCCATATTTATTGTCGTGCTGTACATATTTGGTGTGCTCTCATTGATTTACATGATGCACAAAATATCTCAAATGGAAAAGAATGGACATACTCCAAAAAATGTTGAAGAAAAGTGGTGGCCAGCAGCAAATTCCAGTAGCACTAACAGCTCCAATAACACAACCATCAACAGCTCCCACCAAAGTGAATCCACCAGGCCGCAACTATCCGTTATAGACATAAAGAACGATGAGAAAAAGTTGTCCCAATCTGAAAACAGACCTCAATCCAGGCCATCAGCCCGCTCTCTACAATGTGATAGGTTTCAATCTCCTGCTAAACAACAGTCATCTCCTAAAAACTCCACATCTGAAGCAGTTTTTCCGGGCACAGCCATTCCCCTGCAACAATCTCCTGAATCCAATGGGAATAGCGTGAAGAAGAGCAGCGCAGATAGCTTACCTGCTTCTAGAAATATTTCTGTGCTAGAGATGAAATTTTAGAAGTTGCGTTGCTGATCGAGAAAAACGTAAAACGGATAGCATGTCTTAGTGGGTACGACATACTAGCTATAGTCTGGGAAAAATCAGACTTGAGTTAAAAAAAGGAAGAGTGAAGATATTTTTGGCAGATTTCTATTAGAAATTTAGAGTGTTTTTTATTTGTTGTCTTTTCAATTCAAATATTTATTAAAACTATTGAACAAAAAGCATCACAGAATGTACAGCAAACACCATTGATACCCGACAATAAACAATTATAAAAATAAAATCATGATCACAATGCAATTTATACATTTATATACAGACATGCAAACTATATAGCATACAACCTTTGTGACTTTCCTTTACCCAAAGTGAGAAAACGCAAATATTTTAGATCGCCTTGAAATCCTACAAAAAATGTTCAGCAAAAAAATATATAAAAAACTGGCGCTACCGGAGTATAGCCCAAACCACACACTCAAAAACAACCCAGCTACCAACCACTTCCCTTGTCAACTTTTGAAAAGTTGACAAGCACTTTCATCACTTTAGGTGATCAAATGTTTTATTAAATTTCCAGCGTTATGACAATACGTCAGCACCACGTTGTAGCGCAGCTCAACAGCTACAAAAACTTATTTTACAGAAGTTTCTTTGAAAATCTTGGTGTTAAGATATGGCCTTTTGGAAAAAATCAATGTCTTTAAAAAATAATCAAAATCGCAAAAAATTCGAAAAACGTGGATTTTGGTTATTTTTTAAAGAAGTTGATTTTTTCCAGAAGGCCATATCTTAGCACTAAGATTTTCAAAGAAAATTCTGTAAAATAGGTTTTGTAGTTCTTGATGCAGGGCTACAAAATGGTATTAGAAAGAAAGAGAAATGATTGCAAAATTAATAAAAGATAAGGCTTTCAAAATTCGCACCAAACTTTTTGACAACCCGGTAATATGTAGACTGACTGAAAACTATCAGAAAGTTAGAAGAGTAAAGAACAAACTCGACATCAAGCTGAAAGCGATTTAGTGGGAGCACGACTGGCAATCACGGAAATTTATTTTATCAAATCGCTTTTTGCAATACTTTTCGAAAAATTATGCTAAAAATCAATAATAAATTTAGAGATATCTCCATATTTTAGATATAAAATTGTTCAAAGGTGTTTTTTGTTTAAATTTACGATAGTTAGACGAAAAAGGAGTACTTTCGAGATAATTAAAAGTTTCTCACTTTGTGGCTATTTTCTTATTTTTATCACAAAACTTGACAAGACATGCTTTATTGTTTCATTGTATTTTGTAGATTATGAGTTTTGCTAAAAAAAAATTCTGTGACGTTAATTGCATTCCAGTAACGAATATCGGGTGGAGGCATAAATTGGCTAAAGTACACTTTACCGAAAATCCGAAAACGCGATTTAAAGCGCTCCAAAGCATTTTTTATGCCGTGAAACAGGTAGAAAACACGTTCTTAGGTGTGGGAAGGACTTTTTTCGAAAAATTTCCTTTCGGTTTGCCATGAACCTGAGAAGGTAAATTAATTGAAGGTGAATTTTGACAAAAAAATACGAAAATCAAGGTTTTCATTTAATCAAGGGTAACTTAAATCGTCAATACAATTGACAGTACAACATTTTTTATTTAATTAACAACGAAATATTTTTGATCTGCATTGAAAAGCATGTTCAATATTTTCAATTGCTGATCAATCCTCAAATGCCAGCAAAATTTAGAACTCAGAAAATAATTTTTAAACTTTTGTAAAATATGGTAACCCACCAAAAAAAATCTTTGAAAGTTGTTTTATGACCAGTTCCACGGGGTGAGTGCAATGCAAGAGGGGATAATCAATTGATTGGCGAAAAATGTTTAGACTTAGATGTTGCTCCCTTTTTGCGCGTCGTACAGTAAATGTTTTCCTAAATTTCCACTGAAATTTCTGATCTTTTCTTTAAAAAAACTGTTCCATTCACTGCAAGAACTGATCGAATCAGGTATGAGAAATGAGCTGAAACAGGAGTACAAAAAATGTATTGTTTCTATTGGAGAATCCGTTCCCATTTTTTGCCTTGGTCGCCCCTGTTGTTTTGCCTTGGTCCCCCTGTTGATTTCTTTTTTTCGCTGTTGATCGACAAAAAAATCAACAGGGGGACCAAGGTGTATTTGTTGAAAAAAACAACAGGGGGGACGGATGGGAACGGATTCTCCAGTAGCGCCAATGTATTTATTTAACTTTTTTTCCCTCTGTTAACTTTTTTGAACGGAATTGGCAGTGCAGCATGGTGAAGCCATCATAAAATTGAAAAGAGCCTACAAACACCATCCCAGCTGCCAGCAAATGCTTGTTGGTGAATGGGTTGTTGAACAGCAAAAAGGAGAGCAGCAGGTTGAGAAACTTGCGCAAGGTTAATATCATGGTCAGGTTGAGGGAAGACATCTGGGAGGATAGCTGGTACACGTTCCGAATACATATCAACCTAAAATTACAATTTTAACAAAAACATATAAACCCCTGAATGTTTGAAGATTCTCAACCATTTGCAATTAGCTACCTTCGACAAGCGATTTGGTAACCTTCATACTAATAAATTTGATAAAAATAGTGGTTATTTCGTAATTTTTTTGGACAAAACAGAAAATGCTTAGGTTTGGGAAAAAATGCACAGGTTTTTTATTATATTGGGTTATCTGGTAATTATTGTCCGTTTTTTTTAAATGGTTTTTCATAAACATCTTCTAATCATTTTTTGGTAAATCTCTACTTAGTATTACGAGGGAGTGATTTTTTTGGTGTCCGTCACGTTTTGTTTTTGTTTTTTTTTTCTTTTCAATCGTTACCCACGACATGACTGATTTTTTCAGGGCCCCATACTAGAACTCTTTCTCTATCTTTTGAGTATTGGATGTCTAATACTAGCGACGATATTTCGCCCTTTAAAATCGGGAGATAACTCGGAACTCCGAAAAACTCTACTTTTTTCCAAAATATTCGGAAAAAAAGCGTTTGAATTGCCGCCTTTTTGAAATATTTGAATTTTACGAACGCGAAGTTATTCTTCAGTCAGTCTCACCGTTATTGTATGGCGCCGTTAGGCGCCAGTTTTTCTTGTTATATATGATTCGATAGCCCTTTTCTTGGCTTTTCTAATGAGCCATCATTTGTTGATATCTCGACACTCAGATTTTCAAAAATTATTCTGTAAGATAGGTCTTGTATCCATTGAAGTAAAAAAAAGCACAAAGATAAGTTCATCAAACGCAATGCTGGAATACGCTCATCTCTTCAAGTCGGCCGCAAAAGAACAGGAAGTAAAGGAAGCGATGGAAGAACCAAATGAAGAAATTATTGAAGAAACTAACGCATTTGAGTATGAATTTGATCTATTTATGCATGATTTTGATTGAGTTGTTACGCTTTTCTGTATAAAATTTTTTACCAAATTTTCCCAGATTCTAATCCTAATCATAGATTCGATTTAATTTAATTTTTACTTGCTGAGATGAGATCATAACATAAACAGTCATTTTAAAAAATGACTGTAGTCTAACTAACAGTCATATCCGTTGACTTATCCATAGGCGCAACTTAGGCCTCAAACTGGTTTTTAGACTACAAAGAACGGCTACAGAAAAATGTGATACAAATAAAAAAGGCCACAATTTTTTTAAGGTTTCGAAAACAGGCTCTGCATAAATTATAAAAACCAAAAAAATTTTTATACCAAAAGCTTACTGCATTGAAATGACTAGAAGAAGCCTAAACCATTGTTTGGGCAGAGGCAACTCCAGCATGTCCACAATCCACACATTTGGCGAATCTGTGTACTTGTGCACATCAGACACAATGCTTTCACTCACAAACGCAAATAAAGGAAGTGACAGGAAATGCTGAAAATCAATAAAAATTAAAAACTGCTTCAGGCATGTCAAGCCTACCGTGTAGAACATCATTTCATCAGGGTGTTTTCCATGCCTAAAATACAGCTTTTCTTGCGCCAAACCCATGTAAGCAGAGCCAAACAGGCACAAGGACATGAGCAAAATGCCTGCAAAAAAGTTGTATATACAGGGTGTCCCAAGAAATATGCCCACTTTCAAACGTCCGTAACTTTTTTTCTAGATCAATTTCGAAAATCAGTTTTTATGGCAATTTTTGTGGTGTATCACGCTCGACAAAAATTTCCGACCAAAAATCGACTTTTTGCCTTGGTCCCCCCTGTTGTCCAAAATTGCGCCAATTTTTTACATCGTTAATCAGTCGGAAATTTTTTTTCGAGCGTGATACACCACGAAAATTGCCATGAAAAACTGAGTCGATCTGCGTTTACAGCTTTTCGAAATTCGATCTAGAAAAAAAGTTACGGACGTTTGAAAGTGGGCATATTTCTTGGGACACCCTGTACTAGCAGGAAATCAAATAGTGACACTTTGCTGCCTGATTTTTAGAGCTTTTAACTAAAACCATCAATTTGTTGTACATTTTTATATAGTCGTTACGATTATCTCATTAATAAGGATCCCATGCGTGACTTTTGCCATTTCTGAAGCAGAATTTCATGACGAACACGATGGTCCTTTCAAATTTTTTTTCAAATCTGAAGAGGCCTTCAAATCGGCCTCTGAAACATGTGACAAATAGGCCGAGCACTACAAAGTTGGATAAGGCTGTAACTTTTTTTGCAAATATTATTTCGATTTGTTTTAAGAACTTAACATGTTGCTTATGAGCTTCTCTACCTTTCTGTAGTTGCAAAAGTTTAACTTTTCCCACAAACAACAGTAAAGTTAATCAAATATTCTTAAAATTCGGTTTTTAAAAATCATACTTATTTTACTAAAACACCCATAACTTTATTCTATACTAGCGCCATAAATATTAATCCCATGATTAAAAGTCGTAGAGCAGTAATGGTCAGTTACCAGTTCGACATGGCAAACTTTTGAAACAGTTTAAAATAATGGTAAAATGCGAAAAAATCAAAAACATTTTTAGGGCTCTTACACAGTTAACTCAAAAATTTTGAAAAATTTTGGCCTATTTTGTTTTTTTATGTAATTTTTTTTACAAAATTTTGGAAAGCCGAGGATAGTAGCTATACAGTGGCATAAAAATTTCCTAATTCAGTTCACAAAAATAGATTTATTTAATTAAAAATAATATCGAGTCAGACAACATCTTTCGAGTTCAAAAATCAGGCAGTTGTGACACCCCTTGAAGCAGCCAAATACTGCAAATTATTTGGATGTTCTTCAAAATAGCCATATCTCAGCTCCTTGAATTTTTTTTGACTCGGTCTAAAGGAATTCAGATTACTTAAGGTATTTTGACACTAGAAATGACCTTCCAATATTTTTTAAATTGTCTTTTTTTCGATATTGTAGAACCTATTAGGGCAAGTTACTACCTATAGCAAATGTGGGCAGAGGCACGAATTGGGCCCAGTATGGAGGCACTTTTTTATGCAACACATGCCCTACACTTCTCTCCTCCATTGTAAAAATTGCAATGCCGATTGTGACCACCAGCACAGATGACAGTTTAGACCAATTGTAGACTCTCCTCTGGATAAGTCTGGTTAGGATCACATTGGCTAGTAAGGTGCCCTGAAACTACATGTTTGAAAAACAAAACTCAATGTGAGTATATAGCCTACGGATCTGAAAATGATGAACAATGGGAAAGGGATCTCAAAGTTGTAGGCTTGGTTGCTTGCAATGCTAACTGCAAAGAAAAGCAGCACTATTTCTATGTAGGCACTGAAATTTTGGTGCGTTAAGGTTTGCGCGTTTTTTTTTCATTTGAACAAAATTGCCTTGGTGGTACTTATGTACCTGGGGGGCCTTTTTTAGTTAACTGTGAATAGTGTTTAAATGTCTCCTAAGTAATTTTTATACGCTAAAAACGATAAAAAAAGGTTTTTTCCTAATATTTTTCCCTATTAGCAATTAGGTTTAAAAAAAAATTTTTTTTTGTTGCCACAGGACCACCAGTTGCCTTGGTCTCCTAAGCTAAAATGTTTTATAGTGTGATGTCCTACCACATTTTGATCACTAGAGCTAGGCAAAAAAGCTCCTTCATGCATTTTATGATCAAGAGTTTTGCTCGGAATTATGTCTAAGGTAAGTGAGTGCGCGCATCTCTAACCAACCCGTTCGGGGGCGCAAGGGGCTTGGTTGCTTGGGGTTGAGATGCGCACACCCACATAACTTAGACGCACATCACTCGAAAGAAACTCTGGATGCATAAAGGGGGCTTGGGGTTGAGATGCGCACACCCACATACCTTAGACGCACATCACTGAAAGGACTCTGGATGCATAAAGGGGGCTTGGGGTTGAGATGCGCACACCCACATACCTTAGACGCACATCACTCGAAAGGGACTCTGGATGCATAAAGGGGGCTTGGGGTTGAGATGCGCACACCGCATACCTTAGACGCACATCACTCGAAAGGACTCTGGATGCATAAAGGGGGCTTAGTTGAGATGCGCACACCCGCATACCTTAGACGCACATCACTCGAAAGGGACTCTGGATGCATAAAGGGGCTTGGGGTTGAGATGCGCACACCCACATACCTTAGACGCACATCACTCGAAAGGGACTCTGATGCATAAAGGGGCTTGGGGTTGAGATGCGCACACCCACATACCTTAGACGCACATCACTGAAAGGGACTCTGGATGCATAAAGGGGGCTTGGGGTTGAGATTGCACACCCACATACCTTAGACGCACATCACTGAAAGGGACTCTGGATGCATAAAGGGGGCTTGGGGTTGAGATGCGCACACCCACATACCTTAGACGCACATCACTCGAAAGGGACTCTGATGCATAAAGGGGCTTGGGGTTGAGATGCGCACACCCACATACCTTAGACGCACATCACTCGAAAGGGACTCTGGATGCATAAAGGGGTTTGGGGTTGAGATGCACACCCACATACCTTAGACGCACATCACTCGAAAGGGACTCTGGATGCATAAAGGGGGCTTGGGGTTGAGATGCGCACACCCACATACCTTAGACGCACATCACTCGAAAGGGACTCTGGATGCATAAAGGGGGCTTGGGTTGAGATGCGCACACCCACATACCTTAGACGCACATCACTCGAAAGGACTCTGGATGCATAAAGGGGCTTGGGGTTGAGATGCGCACACCCATTACCTTAGACGCACATCACTCGAAAGGGACTCTCATGCATAAAGGGGCTTGGGGTTGAGATGCGCACACCCACATACCTTAGACGCACATCACTCGAAAGGACTCTGGATGCATAAAGGGGCTTGGGGTTGAGATGCGCACACCCACATACCTTAGACACATCACTGAAAGGACTCTGGATGCATGGGGGCTTGGGAATGCGCAACCCACATACCTTAGACGCATCACTCGAAAGGGACTCTGGATGCATAAAGGGGGCTTTGGGTGAGATGACACCCAATGCCTTAGACGCACATCACTGAAAGGACTCTGGATGCATAAAGGGGGCTTGGTGTTTAAATGCGCACTAAGTAATTTTTATACGCAAAACGATAAAAAGGGACTCTTATGCATTAAGGGGGTTTATTAGATTTGAAACCCACATTGGACGCACATCACTGAAAGGGACTCTGGTTAAAATGTTTTATAGTGTGATGCCACCACATTTTACCTAGACGCACATCACTCGAAAGGACTCTGATGCATAAAGGGGCTTTGGGTTGAGATGCGCACACCCACATACCTTAGACGCACATCACTCGAAAGGACTCTGGATGCATAAAGGGGGCTTGGGGTTGAGATGCGCACACCCACATACCTTAGACGCACATCACTTGAAAGTGACTCTGGATGCATAAAAATGCATGCATACCAGAGTTTATTTATGCGGTAGGCCCCAGTTAACAAAACTATGTTCAAATCTCATCTTTCTTAAGCAAAAAAGTTCTTTTGGTCTGTCTGCATAAGCCTAAAATGGTTTTTAAACAACAATTTTTCATTCGAATAACGAAAATAACTTGACACAACAATGAAATGTTAGAATGTTAGTCAATGTTAGAAAACTCTGTTTTTATCGTTTTTAGCGTATAAAAATTACTTAGACGACATTTAAACACTATTCACATTTAATTAAAAAAGGGGCCCCCCAGGTACATAAGTGCCGCCTTGGTAACCCTTGTTGGTTTGAAAACGCTAATAAGCAGCGTTGAAAAACAACAGGAGAACCAAGGCAATTTTTTTCGCGTTTTTTTTCAAATGAAAAAAAAACGCGCAAACTTCCTTTGCCAAATTTTTTTTTAAAGGTAAGAATATACGCATTTTTCTATGAGTAGTACTTGGTACAAAAAGTCCAGAATTTTTAAGTTTGTTGTAATTTTCAAGAGTTGGGCACTAAAGAACCATCCTTTTTTATGACAATGAGGATATTGCAAATTCTAGAGCACAGAACTTTTTTTATTCGTAAAGTTTTTCAAAATGCTTTCAATTTTAAAATTACCGTATTTTCTCTAATTATGCCACCGGCCGCTAAATTTTTCAACCTTCAAAAATCGGAAAATTTAGAGGTCGATCTCGAGATTTTAGGCTGAAAATCCAAAATCGAAAAAGCGGAATCGGTAGAGCTCGTAGAGTTAAGAAAATTCAATAAACAGATTTGCAAAATATTGACTCTGAACTGAGATATAGGTTTTTAAAGTGAGGGGCCGCTAAATTAGAGACGGTTGCATAATTAGAGAAAATACGGTATTAGGGTAGGGTGGCACTGAATGTGGCGTTTTTCAATAGTTTTCTATTTTTAAATTTCTATTTTTAATAAATTTTAAAAAAATTTCGATGAGTTGAATGATAGTGAATATATTCCAGTAGGTCCGTTTGGGGAAAGTTGCATATTCCAGTAGTGCCAAAAATTCAATTACGTAATATTCCGTAATAGCAAACAGTGTTAGAAAATTTTCACCATCTTCCTTTGCTCTGCCCCTGAGCGAGCAACGTTACTTGAAAAGGATTTTTGGCCGGAGTCTATTATAGCAAGTCCTCCCTAAAAGGGATTTTAACTGCTTTTTTGTGTGTTTTAGGGCTTGAAACGTGTACAAAACATGTTTTTAGGTGGGGGACGGCACTTTTTCGAAAAATATTTTTTTGGCCAAATTTTGACTTTTTGCCTTGGGGGACCAAAGCAAAGCACCTGGAGAGGATACCTGGACACCTGGTTTTGTTCATTTTTACCTTGTTTTTCTCACTAGACTAGTCAAAAAGAGTCTCTTTATGCGTTTATTGTCAACAGTCTTCTCGGATTCATCTCTAAGGTAAGTGAGTGTGCCCCCTCCTGGGGGCTTGGGGGCTTGGAGTTGAGATGCGCACACACACCATACCTAAGACACAAATCACTCGGAAGTGACTCTGGATGCATAAAAATAGTATGCAAACCAGAGTTTCTTTATGCGGTAGGTCCCAGTATTCAAAACTATGTTCAAATTCTATCTTTTCAATATTTATTGCTTTATAATAAGTTTCTGCCTTGGTCCCCCAAGGCAAAAAGTCAAAATTTGGCCAAAAAAATATTTTTCCAAAAAGTGCCGTCCCCCACCTAAAAACGTGTTTTCTACACGTTTCAAGCCCTAAAACACACAAAAAGCAGTTAAAACCCATTTTTGGGAAGACTTGCTATAATATACTTTAGCCGGATTTGTTTTACTATTTTACCATTGTGCAGCCAAAAAGAATTAAAAAAACACTTCATAAATTTTGAATCGTGCTAAATTGCAATAGTATTGAACAATTATAGTCCTTAAAGTACTCTAAAATCATAGTACTTTACCTGTAAGGAATGCATCTCGTTTTAGAGAACTGTTTGTGCCTAATCAACCCATCTAATGTTACTGCAATGAAGGTAGCAAATGTCATCAGGTGCATAGACGAGGCATCGGAACTTTAAAAAGTTAATTAACTAAACCGAATCAAACCCAACAACAAACCCACCTAGCAAGTGATTCAATAGCTATCATACATCCACTGCAACCCACCAAAGTGCCTATTATACTTGTGTAGCACTCAGCCATTTCAATTCAGACGCTTCTAGCAATTTTATGAGTTGTAGTAAAAAAAAGATAATTATCTAAGTATTATGCGTAGAAGTCAATATTTAGCAAGTCAAAAAGTTGAATATTTTGAGTTAAGTAAATAAATAAAAAAGCAGACTGGAGAAAAGCCATGATAGTGCTTTTGATTGAAAGGTCTAGTGTGACTAGTCAATAGCTCAACCTTTTTTATTGTATAAATTAGATTTGATCTGGAGCTTGTCTTGAGTGGAAATATTTGAAGAGGTGCAGACAGCAACAACCCGATTTAAAATGCTGTAAATACTCGGGGATCACCAACCCTGGGATCGGCCCTAGAGAGCCGTTATACCAGAGACCGTTAAATCGAGGCAGTGGCTCCCTGACAGTGAATTTTCGGCCCTTGACTGACAGTAAAACCAAAAATTTTTGGAGTGACTGACATTGTTTTCGGAAAAAATGACAGTGACTGACAATGACATTAAAAAAATTCGGTTAAATGACAGTGACTGATAGTGACATCTAAAAAATTTCGGGGTGACTGACAATGACTGTCACTGTCAGTCATTGTCAGCCATTTTTCAGTGACATTTGGAACACCAGTAATAATTTTTACATGTGACAACAAGGAGCCAATTTACAAAGAACTCCA
This sequence comes from Ditylenchus weischeri, assembly GCA_029231635.1. Classification (NCBI taxonomy): domain Eukaryota; kingdom Metazoa; phylum Nematoda; class Chromadorea; order Rhabditida; family Anguinidae; genus Ditylenchus; species Ditylenchus weischeri. The sequence goes on from JAMRYI010000556.1 coordinate 88,211, forward strand.
TGTAGAATCAGAAAATACAATGAAGAAAATGTGTCCTTTATTCGTGGTGACAAATTACATTCCTGACAAATCACGGTTGAGGTGGCAAAAAAGCTTCATCTTCATCATCTTCCATCCAGTTGTGTTCCGCCGGAGTGCAGTAATGATCCCAGCTTGCGAAAAGACTCTCTCAACCGGCGAAGAAGATAGGAGCACTCAATAGTTCAATGGCAATAATGGCGATCTTCTTCCACTTTTGAAAATTAGTTAAACTTATTTATAAGTAAGCCTAAGTAATGAAGCTCCACCTCATCTTCTTGCTGTTGATTGTTGCTATTGTCGTCCATTGGCGGCGTGCTTCTGAATTTATGATAGATGCTCGCAGAAGGTATGAGTGAATGAGTAAGTAAGCGAAGAGAATGATGAAAGAATGAAAAATGAAAACTACCGTATTTCCTCTAATTAACGCACCCCCTGTGATTCAAAATCGTGTTTTTGGCATTGTGTTTTTGACCCACTTTTTGATCACTTCTCTAAGGCAAGTTACCAACCATTTAATAGCTCATCTTTCTGGCTACAAAATGGTTGGTAACTTGCCTGAAAGAAGTGATCAAAAAGTGGGTCAAAAACGCAATGCCAAAAACACGATTTTGAATCATGAGAGGGTGCGTTAATTAGAGGAAATACGGTAGGCGTTTCGACTCAAGACATACTTTTACATGACCTCGCAAAATCACCCACTTTTTCGTCTCAAGACGAATTATCAAATTTTTGTGTAGAAATATTATTCGTAATTATTATTGTCTTGACATGACATCGAGTCCTCCGTTGACTTGTGTCACTCTATTATCAGTTGTTATCATTCGTTCCGTTATAATAAATCTTGTTGGTTGCTCTGCAACTCTCTCTCTCTCTGCTCTCAAGAACAAACCACATAACTATCTCTTAAAAAATGTTCCCTTGGTGGCTCAACAAACTCAGCTCTTCAGTTGATCTCATCACTCTCAGTTCGGATGGATATTTTCTGTGTGACTGTCAAATATTAATATTCGACCGGTCAAATGACCGGTCATTTGACCATTTCACAACCCTAGTTCGGAGTAAGCGCCCTGATGGGAATATTGTTGAAAAGTTTGAGAACAAGCTTATTCTTTCGTGGGCCTAGAAGACTTGGATGTATGACTTGTTGACAGCCGACTGCTTGCTGCGAACATTTGGGCAATGTTTTTTCAGCAAGCGGATGCTAGTGTGGGATGCTTTATTAAAGTATGGTTGCAAAGGCGTTCAGAGGATGCTTTATCAAATTGTTTACAGCTGTTAACATTTTTTTGGACTTTGGAATAACTCTGTGTCACGATGGGAGTTTGAAAAACACGGACAAGTACCAGAAGGATGACTGATGCTTCAAGGTGCAAGAGCTTGGCTGGATGTGAGTCGGAAATATGGCCAATGAAATCGATGCAGAGAAAGATGGAGAAAACATCCACCAAACCGATGACAGCCTTGATTTGGGAATGGATCATTGAAGTCAAAAAATTGTATTTATTTTGTTGTTTATCATTTTTGAGATAAAATCATGATGGTCATCATGATCCATTGATCGAAAAAATAACCATACAGTCTCCAATAGCCCGACAGTCTCTAATAACTCGACACCTTAGAGGGTGATTCGAAAATAACTTGACATATAGAGCTATTAGAGAAAATACGGTATACCAAATGCACATCACCTGTCCCAAGCACCCAACTCCATAATGCGCTTACACGATCAGTGTTTCACTTTCAGAAATTCGTACTGTACTGTACTTGTACTTAAATTTCAGCCTCGTCTTCGTAGCTCATTACCTCCTCAACAAATTTCTTCTCGTACTCGTACTCGCTCAAAAATGACTTATCTTACTTCTTTATAGTCTTAAAATTTCAGCCTTTTTAGTTCTCTTCATTTTCTCTTATTAGACATTTTCGAATTAAAAAAATGATTGTTAGAGTACTTATTAGCATTGTTTATTAATACGTTTAAAAAGAACGCATGTTTATTTAAATCAGTTAAAAATTGTTTTTCAACAATTTTTTATTAAACCAAAAGACCGGTTCTTTCAGACTGCATAGTTGTAATTGCTAATTGTGGCTTCTGTACAAACTGTCAGCGAATTTTTCAATGTCTTAATAAAACTTTCTTTGCTTTTCAAAATTGTCCTTGACAACGCTCGGTGTCTATCTACGTTTTGTTAAAGGATCATGAAATTTGATAAGCAAATCTTCGAAATTAAAATTAGTGCGGGTCCACCATAATTTTGTCAATTATTTTTTTGAATTATCATTTTTCTTTTGTTTGCGGTTCAATCTTTTTCAAAATATAGAATCGATTACTAGTCGAGCCCCGATGCTTGACATTGCCATATCGGACGAGTTAGCCGAACCCGTTGCTCTACAACTTTTCTATAAGAATGGGTTATTCAAAATTGAATAATAAATGAAATTACAATTTAAAATGCTCACAGAAACATTAATTCGAAAGCATTATTGACAAATTGGGGTGGTCCCGCGCGAATTCAAATTTTGAAAATTGCTGTGCTTATAAACTTTTATGGTTCTTTAACACAAAGAAGTCAGTGTCTATGTTCTTTTATATATAAAAATTACGAAAAAGTTTTGATGGGTTATACATTTCACACAACTCTGAAAAAGTGACTATATTTCCTCTAATAAGAGCCCATGGGCGCTTATTTTTCAAACCTCCGAAAATCTGAAAAATTTGGAGTCGATCTCGAAAATTTCGGGTGCTCAACCAAAATCTGAAAAGACGAATCGGTAGAGCTCGTGGGAGTTAATAAAATGCGAAAAAACAGTGATGCTAAATATTTGCTCTGAGTTGAGATATAAATCTTCAAAGTTAGGGGTGGGCGCTTATTAGAGGAAATACGGTAGTTTTGAATGTTTAGAATTTTTCCACTTTGGCTTAATAAAAATTTGCACCCATCGGAAAGTGCTAGTCACTAAAGTCAACGCAAGAATTCTTCATTCATTTTCCATTTTTCCTATCCGACAAAAAGTTAGCAAATAAGTTTCGATTTGAAAATTTACCGAATTTTGCCGTTTTGAGACTTTTAAATTATCTTAGCACTTTTGTTTAGAAATTATCAGAAAGTTTTGTCTGAGCTTTCCTAATGCTGTGTTGTGTTTTAGAATAGTCTTCGTTTTTTGGAATCTAAACCTTTTAATAAAAATTACTTTAAAAATCGGCTACCACAATTTTGAAATAAATTAATGTTGTTAAAATATGTTGTGGTTAACTTTTAAACGTAGTCGCTACAAAGGATGAAAACCCAATCCGACATCCCTATTTGGCAGCCTTTGTCTTGGGATCCTTTTTGTATCCATATATCAATTTTGAATTTTTCAAAAAGTTATTCACTTTTGATACATACTGTATTTTCTGTATAAAGCCCCCACCCCCTTTCTGTTAACTTCCTCCATAGCGACCCCATATCTCAGCCTAAAGAAAAATATTTGTAAATCTGTTTTCTTAATCACCACGAACTTAGTTAACATAATTTTTAGGTTTTGGTTAGCAATAAAAATGTCAAAAAAGATAATTTTTTGGATTTTTTATGGTTGAACAATTTCTCCCACGGGGACTTAATTCAGAAAATAAGTAATCAATCATTTGCTTTTTTTTTCTCTTCTAGCTGCCTCCTTTACGCTGCATTCAGCACATTGTCCTTATTAGTTGACTTCTGTTACACGACTTTATAAAATCAAGCTTTTCGTAAATTAGTGTCTTTATTAAAAATATATATACCAATTAGAAACAAATATATATTTGCTTGCAACAGTAGTTACTGGTAATTATTCTAATAAAACTAGAAGTTCCTATTTTTATTAATAAAAATTTGAAATTCTCAATCAAAATAGCCCTTCAACTCTGAAATATTATTGGTTCATACTATTAGAGACGGCCTTTCTATTAGAAAAAGTTACAAATAAGTTTCAATGAAAAATACAATTTTGCCTTTTGAACTTCTTCTTAAAAAAGACAACTTTTTTTTCACAACTTACAGTTAGTTTCACTTAGTGTACTTCCGCCAGTTGACGCAAAAGCAAAATATTGATTCATTAAAAAATATAAAAAATTAAACCTAAAGCAAAAATCAATGAGAACACATACTTACTTCAACAAGTAGGTTAATTTACTGTCAAAAACTGAATACTTTAAATTTGTCAAACATACAAGATTTAAAAAGAAATTAAGTTTAAAGCGACATTACAACTAAAAAACAAAAAGTTGGATGTTCAATGAACATGGTCTTTTGCAGTGGCATGAGTTTTTTATGTGTTTCATAAATATTTCGAGCCAACAAAATTCACTTTAAAAAAAATGGACAAATACTAAATACAGTCGAGTCTCGATTTAACGATCACCCGATATAACGATCACTCCCAATTCTTAACGATCACCTGAACAAGTTTGGTTGGTCTGAACTAAAATTAAGGCAAAGAAAGTCTCGATACAACGATCACTCATTTAACGATCACCTGAGACAAGTTTGGTTGGTCTGAACTAAATTAAGGCAAAGAAAGTCTCGATACAACGATCACTCGATTTAACGATCACCTCGGTTTAACGATCACCCTTGATCGGTCCCAAAAAGTAAAATTACATCTCGATTTAGCTGATCACAACCAAAAACGTATTTTTGAATTGCCACATTGTTTTTCGAGCAAATTTTTGTTGCGTAAAAATATTTTGTTGAAGTTGTCATTGTTTATCTTTCGTGTATCCAATTTTTCTTGTCTTTGAGTAATGTAATTCTTATTTCTTCAGGCTAGTCATGGAAACTACTATAAGCAAGAAGCGCCGGGTCAATCTCACTTGAAGAAAAGAAGGAGATCATCGAGGCTTCTGAAGGCAAAAGTTCGAGGGATTTTAGCAAACGTTGAAGATTGCGAATCAACAATCTTTGATTCTTAATGAAAAAGCATCAACCCTCAATGCAATCGATGAAGGTGGAGAGCCAAGCGAGCTCATTTAAAGGCAGCCAAGCACGAAGATCTGGAAGAGGCACTCGCGCTGGGTCAAGTCTGTCAGAAGTCAGAACGTCGCAGTCACTGGTTCTTTGGTCATGGTAAGATTATTTGTTGGTTCTCATCTGCTTTTTTCACATCGGCTTTTTTTTCAGAAAAAGCCCTGAACTGGCGGAGCGTCTCGAAGAAGGCTTCAAGGCAAGTGTGGGCTGGCTGGAAAATTCAAACATCGCCATTCGATCAAGTTCCGCACCAATCAGGAGAAGCCGGGAAATCGACATGGAAGCTCTGGGCGATTGGCAACAAACTCCTTTTCCAACAAGCCATCGCAAAGTTCTCGCCCGACGATGTCTTTAATGCTGATTAAACAGGTCCCTTTGGCTGCTCCTTCCCCAACAAACACTCTCATTCAAAGGTTATGTATTTTTTATCTGAATATTCATTGTTTCTAATATTTTTTACAGGTTAGGATTCACGTCCGGCAAAAAATCCAAAGAAATAATCCGATTTTTTCAGGTTGAACATGTCTGGGACGGAAAAGCTGCCATTGCTGGTGATTGGGAAGCTGCTGCCGAGATGCATTCAAGCACAAGAACCTCCAGTCCAGTACAAAGCGAACAAGAAGCTTCGATAACTCAGTTCTTTATTATCAAAATAAAAAATTTTCTAAATTTTCTTATTTCTTTCAACAGATCTTCGAATCGTGGTTAATGGACTGGGGACCGAAACTCAAGCGTCATGATCAAAAGTCTTGCCTTCTCGACAACTTCAGCGACAAGCCAGCCAACTCATTGAAATCTTGCAATACTATGCCGACTCTGCGGAATAGTTAGCCATTCTCAAACTATTTGATCAATTGAACGATGAACTTCTTCTAAAGAATGAAGAAACTTAAACAGAAAAATATTGCTGATTATTTTGTGCCCAACTGTTAGCATAGTTATTTATTGTTCTAAAAGTATAAAGCATTGTTTTTTCTAAAGTAAACACAGCATCATTTGTTCCCTAGTAAACACCGCATTGTTGTTCTCCGCTTCTTTTCATTAATAAATACGGCACAAACGTTGAACGATGTTAAAAAGAAATTAAGTCTCGAAATAAGCGACAGCAATATTCTAACAAAAAAAAAGTTGGATGAGCCAATGATCACCTCGATTGCAGTGCATGAGTTTTAATGTGTTTCATAAATATTTCGAGCCAACAAAATTCACTTTACAAAAAATGGACAAATATTAAATATGCCTTGTTTTTTGAGTTTTAGAGAGAAAAGATGAAAAGTGCCTTATTTTTGTTGAATAATGCCTTGTTTTGTCCAAACATGCCTCGTTTTGTTCGACACAAAAAGCGTGCAAATTTCAGCTAAAATAATGCTCATTTAAGCCTGAAAGGCAAAATTCAATAAAGCGATGTATATTTAAAGCCCATTTAAGGCCCATTTAAACAAATCAAGGCACTTTTCAGCCAAAACAAGGCAGATATAAGATTTATCCGCAAAAAATTCACCAACTTTATAAAGCCACAGTTGAGGGTCTGCATCACTGCTCGGTGATCGGAAAAATTCGGCAACACTTTTAGGCAGGTTTCAAAATATCTACATATCTTCATAACGGCGACCCAACATTGTCATTTTAAAGAGAATTTATCGCGCGACAATGTCCATTTTAAGAAAAATTTGGACAAGTATTAAATGTGCCTTTTTTTGAGTTTTGGAGAGAGAAGTTGAATAGCGCTGAATATCTAAATATTTTTCTCAAATGATAATACCATCAGTAGCCTGCGATTCTAGTTTCTAACAGCGTATCATTTGTTGCAACATCTATAAAAATGTAGCACAAAAACGTGGAAGTATAAAGCAAGTCGGAAAAATAATTTGATTCATACTTTTACCTTTTTGTGCTACATCTTGAAAAAATGTTGCAACAAATGATACGCCGTTAGAAACTAGAATCGCAGAGCTACCTGATGATATTATCACTTTGAAAAAATTGTTTGCATATTTACCTCTTTGACTAAAAGAAAAAAAGGTGGCACTTTTCAGCCAAAAGAAGGCAGATATAAGATTTATCCAAAGAATTTGTCGCCCGGAAAAAAGTTTTGTTAGCCCACTTTTTGATTACGCATCGAGCTTATTTTTTCAGAATCAGTTCTTCTCGTCTATTTTTACTGATCCGAAAAAAAATAGGCTCGATGCGTAATCAAGCAGCTTTTTGAAAAATCTTCATGTAATTTTGTGTCACCCTGTGGACCGAGGAAAGAAAACTGGCAAAAGACCACAAAAATTGGGCTTTGTAAGTCAAACTTAATGGGAAGCTTGATTTTAAGGACTATATTCCATGACTATAGAGCTTTGAGATGTTTTGGCTCACCCAACTTTTCCACAAAATAATCAAGTCCTGAGATACTCATATGGAAAAAGGGCGGTTAGAAGACTTCACAAAGCAGCCACATATGGAGGTGGCAATCTCTGCCCTAAAGCTGCAATGGCCCCTTGGTTTGTTCTGGGCGCCACAGTTGAAGAAGAACCCAGCCTTCCCTCCCTTCCCAGTCCAGGATTGCTCATCTTAGGTCCGACTGAAGTGAAGGTGGTGGTTGTAGGAGGCGATTGTTTGACTAAGGTAGCTTGGGCTGTGGGTGGTGGCTTGTAGAGCGGATTTTCGTGCATGGTCATCCTGCTTGGATCAAGTGGTGGCTGCTCTCTGTTCACAAGCATGGGAGTGGTCACTGATGGCTGGTTGGTGTCGTCCTCATGGGGCACTTCTTCCGGGAAGACCACGGGAAGACCTAAAATGTTTTTTTGGATTTGAAAAGCATAAGATTGCGAGAGACGATTTATTATAAGTTTAGTATACATGTTACACATAGGGCAATGAGTTGGTGGCCATCGTTTTTTTCGATTTTCAGGTGAAACGAGGAATTCTGCGACATTTTAAACACGGATTCCCAATCCTATAAATGCAGATCGACTCAGAATTTTTTGCCAATTTTGGTTTGATTAACATATCAGCTAACGATTACGGACTAAATATCAATTCAGTGACTAACCAAGTTCCGAAAAATCTGGATGGCCGCTCAATTGAATGCAATCTGCTGAATTAAACTAGAGTTTAGTTAGTCACATTAGTCAATTGTCGGTCTATTGACCGGTGTGAAATAAAAAGTTCGATTTTACAATGATAAAAAATAAGGCCTTACATTTTTTGTAAGCAAAGAGCGAATTTTTTTGCTATCATGCTAATCATGAAAATCAGGTGAAAAACATTCAATTTATTAAAATAAATTAGCAACGAATGTTGTGATTTTTATAATAATTTCGAAACATCGAACCGATTCGAGATTCGACACTTAAAATTTTCGAAGCCCCAATTTTTTTTGGCTTCGTATTTTTGATAAATGGTATTCCCTAAAATAATCGAAATATATTCCGAGGCCTTAAGGCTCGAAATATTTTAATCGAAATATTTTTCGAGGCCTCGAGGCTCGAAATATATTTCGAGGCCTCCAGATTCGAAAACTAGAAATTTTTCGAGGCCTCAAGATTCAAAACTAGAAATTTTTCGAGACCTCAAGTTTCAAAACTAGAAATTTTTCGAGTTTTTGAGTCCAAAACTCGTAATCGAGGCCTGCACTAGACGACCCTATTTATGACTTTTATTCATCGTTTATTTTTCTTGCCGAATAAAACCTATGAAATGAAAAAAAAATTGGGTTGTATAAGTAGAGCGCATTTTATCAGACTAAACTTTTTCAAGAAAATCGTTTACCTTTTGAGACATAGTCACCCTGTTGCTTCTTCTTTTTCTTCTGGCTTACACCTTTGCGCTGCATCCAGCACAGCACTATAAGGAGCATGATGAAGAATAGCAAACAAGCTAGCAAAATTAAAGGCATCATCAGAGTGTCAGCAAAATTAGATGCTGGCTCAGTGTCTACAGATGTCTCAGTGGTGGTTGCTTTGATCTTAAAGTTAGCCAGAAGGTTGGAGGAGGGAAGGCAGGAGCGAAGCAAGTCCAGAGTAATCTGAAATTTATAAAAAAATACTCAATAATCTCGACCCAAAATACTTTAAAATATAAGAAAGTGTCTGTTCATAATTTCTTTTTTTCGAATTTTAAGTTGGACCACCAATAAAGAAACACGTTCTAATGGGTTCTCAATGATTTTTATTCATAGATAGATAGACATGCAGGGTGTGTCAGAATTACGCGCACTTTTTTCAAAATTTTTGTGTCAAATGAAAAATGCATCTTCTTGATTAATTTTGACCGCTATGTTTATTGTGTTCAAGCTGCTGATTTTTGTTTTCAGAATCTCTCAAGCGTGCTTTGCAAGTGGAGTGGTCAAATCTGGACATGGACACAATCAACAAAATCGTGGAGGACTTTCCAAGAAGAATCAATGCATGTATAGGTGCCGACGGGAAACCTTTTGAGTGATCATTTGTTATTATGTATGCTGTCTGTTGTTGTTGCATTTGTGGGCGAAATAAAAACTTTTGAGAGAGAGAGAGAGTTGGCCTTTCATATCTGTGTCGTTAGATGAGCAGAATGTGTGTCTAGAATACAGCTCGGGCAAAGAGCTACCTCACCAACTTTTTTAAAAAAGTGCGCGTAATTCTGGCATATCCCCTGTTTAACTCTCTGACACGATCTATGACAGAATTAAGATATCGAAAGAAAAGTTTGAAATTTGAAACCTATCAAAAAATTTAATCCAACTTTATTTTGTCATTGAACCCCGCCTTAAAATTGTTGAGCTTATACGAAGGTGTTACGGCGATGGCCCATGAGTTAGCTGTACACGCTACATAATATTTTCATGTGGGTTTCACACTTTCTTATTTTGTTACATTATCAGCTTGCTAACCGATAGCTTTCACTATAAAGAATTTTATTAGAATATTGTTTCATGGGTTACAAAATTATATAAAACCATCAAAATTATTTTGTAACCCATCGAACAATTTTTCTCCCATTTTTCGAATAAAATATTTCGATAGTGGAACCCACAGATTAGGGAACGTCCATAAATTATGTCAGACTGACAGCCCGGTTTTGGCGACCCCCACCCCCCTGTCAGAAGATGTCAGAATGGCCGGAACCACCCTTATTAAAATCTGACAGTTTTCTGACACAACTTTAGACTTCCAAATTTTACATTGTATATATTATATACCGGGTTGCCAGTTCAACCGGTTCAACCGGTTAACCGGTTCAAAGGGTATTTTTATATTATAGTTGCATACTGAAATTTCAATAGCATACAAAATAGTTTTTCGTAATATGTGTTAGCTTGGTCTTGACTCACTCATTCGCCTCTTCTTTTTCTAAGGCCTGTTTTTTATGCTTGAGACCATTTTTATTGGCCGAAAGGATATCCAACTTTCGGAGCTTCAGGTATTGGTTCATAAAGTAGACGTAGATATTAGCACTATCACAGTAAGCCTATAAAATGCATCTACGATGGTGATGTTGTCGTGTCAAATCAAATAGTTGCTGGCAGGAGTAGGAGGAAGTGTGGCTGAGGAACGGGGGGCGGAGGAGGAGGAGTTAACTGCTGATCATTCCAGTGGAAAGAAGAATGGCACCGCTTTCAAAGCATCTATCCGGTGTTGTACTACCAGTCGCCACATTTGGGACTCACCTTGATTCTTCAGGCAAAACCATTAATGGAGAATTAGAGAGCAGAACTTAAAGCTGCGGCAGAATACTTTGTGACGTTTGGTCAGAAATGGTACTTTTTAGTATAAAAATTTAACCTGGAATATTTGAAAATACGTCTAGACAATCAATGGCCACCAAGTTTTTGCGCAGTACATCGAAAAAGATGCCGCGGAATTGCCATCTTCCTGGAGAACATCGGCTCGCTGGTAGAGCATTTCTGCCAAAGTGTTTACCACTGCAGATCCGAAAATGCGGAGAAGACTGGTGCTGTGGAGGTTACCGATGTGCAAAACTTCCAAATTTCTAACATTTCTCCCCTGCGCCTATCCCATGTGTTTTGACCAAGAGTCAAGAGTCTGAAGAGGCTGATGAAAACTGAATTTTGGAGATTTGGCAGACAGACTCGCACTAGCAGCCGCTTTTCTGAACCCATTTGCTTTGGATCAGTACTGCCTAACTATGAAAGACAAGTACGAGAAAATGATGTAAGCATTGTCGGCTTTATATGTCTAGCGTCAAACGGAAAATGCATGAAAAGGCTTGCTAAGAATTTGAAATGGATTTCATGGATTTGGGATCCTGAAGAAACTTTCATTAAGACTAAGTAGATTTGGCTGAGGAAAGAGGTAAGTGCGAGCCCTTCAAGAAAACTATCAAGAATTAGAAATGGAAACTTAAAATATGAGCCATAATAAAATATGGACTATTGGTTTTAATCTTATTTTGCTATAAATACATTTATTTTTTATAAAACGTGCAAAACAGATAAACAAATACACAAAAATTAGGTCAAAAATTTTTAAAACTGATTTAAATTTTTCAAGAAAATTTTCTGTGAAATCTGGATATTCTGCCAGAAAAAGACCATTTACCCCCACCCCCCTCTGTCAGATTTTGTCAGATTGGGCTGGGACCCCCCACTTCCCCCTGTCAGCGTGACATAATTTATGGACGTTCCTTAGTAAGCTAATAATGTAGTAAAGTAGGAAAGTCTGTCACCATGCCTCAAGATATCCCCTGGCATATACACATACATATAATATATAATATATCATACTGTATAAGCACATGGGTTCCCGCCTATCACTTGTTTTTACCTCAATTTCAGAATTTTTGATCAGTTTTGATTCAAGAATAATTAAGCCATCGCAAGAATTCCAGTATTAGTTTGTATCGATAAAATCGGAATTCTTGCAATATTTCAGATTAGGCTGACAAATCAGAAGTGATCAAGAATTTTGAAAATCGAGGTAAAAAAGTGTCGGACTATAGGTGGAAAAGAACTTTAGGGAGGCGTTAAATAGGAGTTTTACTATACTGACTTCACGGTCTTTGCCATACTTTTTGACAACTTAGTTCATAAGCTCCATAATACAATATGGCCAGGAAAAGTCACTTCTGAAATATTGTTTAGCACTCCACAAATTTAAAAAATCTAACTGACCTTCCTGACATGGAATTGAGGACCCATTTGCTTCTTGAATTCATGTCTGACCTCTTTCCATATTTCTGCCCGTGACCATCTGTTTGTGAGTCTGTTGATTAGCTTGGATCTGGCACACCTTCTGCTCAGTGTGGCATTTGACCAGCGCAACATTGTTTGGGGCACCACTGTTCTCCGCCAGCTCATCTATTTTTACACCCATAGTCAGTGGTTGACTGTAGAGAGTATTGCTGACCACCCTGGCGAGCAGGCTGACCACTGACAGACTGGGCAAACGGTAGACAAAGTCACGCAGAACTTCGGGTTTGCTGGTGAACTTGTCAATCGAGCCTTCAAGGATCATGGAAAATTGATGGTTTGGCTTTTGGTCGAAGCTGGCCACTGTGTCCTCTACTTTGACTTGGAAGGGTAGTGAAGCTGTCTAAACAAATATCTATAACTCATCACTTCTTTTAAAAATTTTGCTGTTTTCGTCGCTCTAACTTTCCGTCCGTTTCGGATGTCGAAGTACGTTGAACTACTACTTATTAACGGATGTGTGTGAATTTCCAACTAAATAATGAATTTGGCCACTAAATGATTCCAAAAGTACATTTCTGCAGCCACGATGTTATTCTGAGGTGTTTTTTTTAGAAATTTAAGTCGTATTTTACGAATTTGACATAGGTTTGCCGGATTATAGCTGGAAATTAAGTTATCGATTTTGGGGTAAAAAAGTGCCTGATCCAGTTGAAGAACGAATCCGCTTATCGATATACGGCTGTAGTTTATTTTTTAATTTTTAATGCACCTTCAAAAGTCATCTTGCTAGGCTTAAATCTATTCAATGAGGCAGATGTCCTTTTTCCCCCTCAACTCCCACACTAATGAGCAACGACCTGTCTTTGCTCTCTGGATATCTCCACACAAATTACATTATTTTTTCGAGAGGTGCTGCTGCTCAGTGGGAGTCATTAGTAATAATAATAGTAGTGCGTGCTTGTTATTCCTGTCTTCCTATTGTTCTCTTATCCAATAAAAAAATTACACTACAATTAACAACCAAGTGGTCATTTACAGTTTAGGCAAATCCACAATCATAAAAAGAGCTTTCCACCCGACTAATTTTTGATTAGTTTCTCGTTAAGGCAAACCTCTTTTATGTAACCCATCCGATAATCCCTGCTGCGATTAACTGTTAAAACATCTGGTCACCACCGAAGAGCTGGTCACTATTGCTTTAATGAGGAAAATATCAGGGCGCGTTCTTTCGTTATTTTTATTGTTTATTCTTGTAGAGCTATCCCGGGTTAGGTATTTCGGGTGGCTGTCACGACTAGAGATGGAGGATGGCCTATTCCGGGACGGGACGGGACAAAATTTTAACAATTTTTCGGGACGGGATAACCTACAAATCTGTTCCGGGACAGGAATCGGGACTAAGTGAAATTCAGGACAGGGGACTGGTTTTTCCGGTCGGGACGCAAAAGCTGGGTGACATACCAGTTAATGAAATGACAATGAAATTTCGTCGAAAGGGAATGTTGTTGATACGGAAGGGTTTCACGGTCGAGAAATGAATTTGATACACTCGTTTATTCTCATATAACAAGTACAAGAAAAGGTACTAGATCAACACTTTGTTCAAGAACATCAACAGATAGAGTTTTAGATAACATAATTTTAGCGCCAGTTCCGGGACACATTTAAAATCCGGACAGGGACAATAAATATGGAAACCGAAAAATTTTCCAGGAAGGACACCGGACGATATACGGGTCAAATTTTTTCGGTCGGGATACCGGGACAGGACAATCGCATGAAACTCCACCGGTCAGGACGGCAATGTCCCGTCCCGTCCCGCCTCCATCTCTAGTCACGACTCCGCATGACAATAAAATAATTTGCAAAATAACTCATTGCTTTTGATCACTTTTTTAAACAAACATATAGAGAGCAGTCATTTAATTATTTTCTCAGATTAGCCTAATCATAAGCACTTCTATTATACCTGCAAATGAAAATTTTTAACTAAAACTGTGATACTCGGTCATTTGGTGTATCATGAGCGTGGGTGCAGTATGGCAGTTACGGCTTCCACTTGAAAACCTATGGGCATCAGCTGGATTTGACCACGCGCAATTCGTTCCCCGGATATCTTCACATCTACTTAACCCATCGTTGAAGAGGAAAGGACCGGCACCATCGTTTTCAGCGCTAAATTCTGAGTACAACTAGGTAAACATGCTTTTCGGCCTTTGGAGTGTTACAACTTCCAACCGCAATTGGCATAGTAATTTTGCATCCAGTATCTCTCCTTTCTAATCCTACTCACATTCATATATATACAAATACACGGCTCGTCCTAACTTAAGGTTTTTTCCATGATAAAAAAATTTAAGCAAACTTCTCACGAGCGCAAAGCGAGTGTAGGGTTGGCAAGGCTAGTATTAAAACGACTTACCGACTAGTTGCTGGGTTTGACAACACTTTTTCAACAGGCTGTAAATCTTCATTTTTGGGATTTCAGAAATTTTTTTGGATTATTTTACGCAGAACGGCAAAATCTACAAAACAGTTTAAAAAAAATCTGAAATGCCAAAAATTAGAGCCACACAAAACACGCCTAATGGCACTAATGTAGCAAGTCGTTTTAATACTATCCTTGCCATTCTTACGCATGTTAATGCCGCCGACTTGGTCACAGCACATAGAAGTCATTGTACTGCAGTCATGTGCTGTACAAGTCAGGCCAAAAAATGTTGGCAGCTTCAATTCATTTTATTTTGAATAAAGTACCAACTTGATTGGCTTTGTCTCTGGCCTCGAGCCTGAAATCAAAGGTTCCAACTTCCATGGGCACACCTTCCAGCTGGGTGGAATAGGGCAAGGCTAGCAAAAAGTTTCTTTGATCTTGCTTGCCAATGGAGTGCACAGATAGATGCAATTTTTTGGTGTCACCATCCTCAGCATCCATGAAGGTGTTTTCACTGACTGTCAGTTGGCACAGTATTCCTCTGAACATATTTGATACATAAGAGTTACTCATCAATAACCTCAAACTAACTTTTTACAAGTGAAAGTGCTCAGTTTATTGACCGAAATCGGCTTATTGTCTGAACGGTAGTAGTGGATTTGACGAGTGGTTCGTGTTATTGGGACAGTAGTGGTAGTGTCTGGTAGTGAAGCTCTGGCTTGGTTGAGTCTGCCAGAGATCATCTAGAATTTGTTAAGTTTACCTACGAGCATAGTGTCAACTTTTTTTTTGAAAATCGGACGATGCCGATTTTACCAGTCGTTTTTGCAAATGACAATAGGCTTGACATTAAGACCCGTGGCTCTCTATATGATGCGCCTCTAGTTTTCAAAACAAGGAGCACGTGTTGCGGTTTATAGTGGCGAAACTAAAATAAAATCGGAATAAAATCCTTATAATTTTTATAACAGGGCTGACGAATCACATTGTATAGACTGTATACACTGTATAGAGAGTCCACTGTACCTCAAAGTTGAACTAAAAAATTATCCTTTCCATTTTCGTTCTCGATGCAACTCTGAACAAATAAAGACTTAACCACTTTGCTGAAACTAAGAACCGAGTTTTTCCTTGGATAATTAGGTATTGGCCTAACCCACTATATTTTGACAAGAAAAATTATACAAACTATACAAGAAAACTTACTCTGTAAAGTACGTTACTCATTGGAGACAGCACATCAACCACTGCACTGACCACATCAAGTGCTTCGTCTTTATACTCTCCACACGTCACTTTAAGCACCATAACCATTTTTTCTGGGGTAAACTTCAAGTCGTTGGTATTATCACTATCTGGATCACCTCCCTCAAGGACTTCAGTGACGGTGCGGTAGCGGTTCAGGTAGTTTAATGAGAATATTCGAAAATCAGAGACCCTGATTTCCACTTCTTTGTTAGAAAGTACAACCGACGATATGAAGCTCTGAATGGATTGTCTGAAAAAATTATATGTAGAAGGGGAAAATTAAAAAATACAAAACCATGTTTATCACTTTACAAATACAGTCAAACCTCGATATAGTGGCCCTTTAATTTTTAAATAGGGGCCACTGTATCGAGGTTTTCATCAAATGGAAAAATTATTCAGTTTTGAGAAACGACTGGGAAAATCAGAATCTTCACGATATTTGGGACCAGACTGTCAAAACAGAAGTGGTAAAAAACTTCGAAAATCAGGGTGAAAAAAGTGTCGGACACAAGGCGGGAACGAACTTGAGGTGGGGGCCACTATATCGAGGTTTGACTGTATTTGAAAATAGAACCCATTAATCCTTCGCTCAGCTACCAGGACTATTAGCTTTGATCTGCTCCACCTTGAAGGAGTCATACGAAATTGCTATTGTAGGGTTACAATCAAATACATCGCGACGCTCTACGGAGGGTTGGCAAGGTTAGTGTTAAAACGAATTGCCGACTAGTTGCTGGGTTTGACAGCACTTTTCAACAGACTAAAATTTCCATTTTAGCACATCAAAATTTTTTTAAACTTTTATATGCAGAACGGCAAAATCTACAAAACAGTTCAAAAAAATTCTGAAATGCCGAAAATAAAGAATGAATTTTATAGCTTGTTGAAAAAGTGCTCTCAAACCCAACTAATCGGCAAGTCATTAAATACTACCCTTGCCAATCCACACGTAACTAGTGATTGGAAAGTTTAGTATCAAATTTTTTTGTGAACGATTTCACATTCCGACGATGCCCTGGCGAATGGTGTGTTAGTGCGTAACACAAGAATCGCTAATAAATTGACAAAACGAAAGCTTAGGTGGGGTTTGAAATCCCGAACTTTTATTTTTGGTAAGTAAGCGGATCTTTAGGTTGATTTTTAATAATAAAACTTATTTCGCAAAAATATTCCAAACACATGATTTTGTAGTTCTTGACTACCTCTTTCGACTGATATGTAAAACCTGTCTAAATCATTCTTGAAAAGTCGGCATTAAGCGCATAACACTCATTATAAAGAGTTGATAAGCTTTTTTTATCACTTTAACTGCTCAAAATATCAAGTTAATGTTTCGCGCTGTCATAAAATTTTAGCTTTATGTGGTAGCGAAGATCAAGAGCTACAAAACTCGGTACTTTTTTAGTCCGGGGGCGCATTTCATGATTTATCGTAAGTCCTGTTTCAATGTCTAGTTAGTAACTTTTATATCCTAAAAACGACAAAAATTTTATTTTCCGACACTTTCACACATGAAAATTTAGTTTTTTGAAAATTTTTCGACCAAAATCCGATTTTTTGCCTTGGGGGACCAGGGTGAATCAAGATTTTAGTTAATAATTTTTTCCCAAAAAATAGATTTTTTATAAAGAAAAGTGGTTGAGAACAACGTTTTTATAGTTTTCAGGGTATAAAAGTTACGTAGTAAACATTGAAAGATGATTTACAAAAAATTAAATAAGTTCCCAAAACTCACTTTACGGAATTGTTTTGAAAATTCCAGTGCTGAGATATGGCTTTTTGGAAAAAAATGAATCCCTTAAAAATAATGAAATTCGAAAAAACTAAGAAAACTTGAATGTAGGCCCTTTCGATTTTTTTCAAAGGCTATATCTTAACACTCTGTTTTAAAAAGTATTCTATTTGATGGGTTTTGTAGCTTTGATCTACGCTAAAACATAGTGTTAAAATGCTTTTACAGCACTCACAACTCAATCGCTTTTTTTTACCACCAGTTACTTTGCAAAAACCTGAAAATTCGGGATTTCAAATCCTGTCTAAACTTTTCTTTTTGTCAATGTATCCACGATGCTTGTGTCACGTGTAAAATGTTAATATATTATTTGCTAGAGAATTGTCAGGGCTACAAAATGACAGATGTTTCACAAAAAAAGTGTGATAAAATGGTCTAATGGCACTTTTATGTGGTCGGGATGTTTTTTATTGGAACACCTTGTACATATTATGCAAAACGAAAAAATTATTCAGTGCTTAGACCTAAAACTGTTAAAATCCTTCTGTTAGAATTTCTTGTTTCTAGTTATTATCCTCTGCGATCTAGCTGGCCTACGATTTTCTCTGTCTGTGATTTCTGTGCCATTTTGGCGTGATTTTCGATTTTCAATCTAATCTCGAAATTTGTCTTTCGCCAATTTTCTTTGGTCAGCCTAGTTTCGAAAACCACACGGATTCTGATTTTTGGCCCTTCTACCAGACAAGACTAAAAATTGGCCAATTCTTCCTTGTCAACCGAGTATTTTTCGAAAGGGGGTTTCATGCAGAGACTCGACTATAGAAAAATTGCGCTTCGCTAAATTTTGTCTAGAAATTGTCTGTAACGGAAAATTTAACCATTTTAATTTTTTTCCAGATCTTATCTGCTCGTGAGAGTTTTGGGTGGTCAAATATATATAAACTTACTTCTGCTCCTCCACAGATACTTCCGATAGAGTTCTATTGTCGAAGATCTCAATCCAGCCGGTGGTATCCTCGCCACAGTTATTGCTGGTCTCCTCCACCACCTCAATTTCCAGTGGGTCAGAAGAGTCAGAGACGATCACCACATGTTTGCCAATATCTTTGGCTTGAGGCACACCTTGCACAACTATGGTAGAGTTGGGTTGCAGTTGGAGCCACAAAGGCAGGCTTTCCTTGAGTAGGTCAATGCTGTTCTCATCAATTTCTATTGATCCTGTGAACAGCTGACCAACTATGGCAGTTTTTTGTTGGGCTAGAGGGAGGGCACTAGTTTGGCTGGCCAGCAAAATACCCATGGTGACCAGCACAAACATGCTGAGAATATGGCTTTGATAGAAAGTGGTGTAATTTGACTTGTTGGTTCTGGGCCTGAAACTGGATGCACTGGCAGTTTGTGAGATTGGAGTGTAGTCGACACAGTCTAAATACATGGAAGAGGTGCAGTAAAGGTAGTCATCTGGTTGTTTGGATTGCTGGTCTTCTGGTGATGAGATCATCTTCAGTTGGTTTCCCACTGCAAACAGATTTTTAGTAAAGAAAAGCAGATAACATTACAATCAAAAGCGACACGCACATTTTAGACTATGAAGACAGCAAGAAATTGTTTTTCACCCGAAAAACAGAACTCATGAAATACTTTTGAGGACTCATGAAAATTTTTTTGTAACAGTTTGCAAAAAAATTGGACAGTATTTTGAAAATACTAAAGCTTAACCCTCATGAAATATCTTTTGCGCACCTTTGGAGGTCTAAGCATAATTTTAGTATCTTATGGGAAAAAAATTGGCGGTTTTTCATTTGCTTTTGTAACAGTATCTTCTGTCTCATTTATTAAGTTCGAGCGTACCGTATTTCCTCTAATAAGCGCGCACCCTCTACTTTGAGAACCTATATCTCAGCTCAGAGAAAATATCTTGCGAAGCTTTTTATTGCATTTTCTTAACTCCCACGAGTTCTACTGATACCACTTTTTACATTTTGGTTAAGCACCCAAAAATCTCGAGATCGAAGTCAAATTTTTTCCGATTTATGGAGGCTTGAAAAATAAGCGGGCATGCACTTATTAGAAGAAAAAACGGTATTTTAATTTTTAATTTCAGACTACTTTCTGTCATGTTTTGTAATGCACTGTCCTTGAAGTTTTCTTCAAGAAGCTAAAAAAAACACTAAAGCATGCTTAAAATTTTAAAACAAAAAAAAAATAAAATTAGAATACGAGATTTCGTTCAAACTGCCCAAAACCAAACGACTAGTCGGCCGGTTTCGCCTGCAAATTTGTCGCGGAACAAGTCCAACCGTCGTATTTAGTTTAGTTATGTTTACCTACATAGTTAGCTAACTAACCGATGGTTTTCACTCTTAAAAATTTATCATAAAAAAGTGGATATCTTGATATTGTCTGATGGGTTTCAACCTTTAAAGTGCTCAAAATTATAATTTTGTAACTTATCAAACAATATCGATAAAGTTCTCCTAATATTTTAATATATTTTCAACAGTGAAACCCATCGGAAAGTGATTTAACTGTGTACGTAAAAGAAAAGCTGACGTCTGCAAGCACCAGCAAAGTTGTTAACCAACCTAGTAGTTGGATTCGTTAATCCGTTCTTTGTTTTGTTTGTCCGTTGGTTAATACAGTCACATAACGGCATCATTTCGAACCCAACGAATGTGCCGTTATATCGAAGGTAACCTTATATTGAAAGGTGTAATTTCTTTGATTTTCTGGCCTTACCCGCCACACTTTAGGTGCCCTTATATCGAAGGTTGACTACATGTACAAGTACGTCCAAGCACCATGTCACCTATAAATTTTATATTTTCGTTTATGCTTTGGAGACATAGAAATTTTTAGGAGCGCAGTTTTCCTGTTCGCCTTGCACATTATTGATTTCAACACATTATCTTCGGAGGCGAAATACAGGTTGGGCCATCACCTTCAGACCCTAAATAATACAGAACAGCAACAAGACGAATAATAAAAGCAAAGAGAGGAGGGCCAAGCTGCTATGATAATAAAAGCATATAAAGAGGGCATTTGGATGGAAAGGTGAACGGGAGAAAGCACCTGAACAAGAGTCACCCTCACATATTTGTTGCAGCTACAGCTACAAAACCCAAAATAAATAAATATTTTTGTTTGCCTACCCTCCCATTATCCGCGTTGGTTTAGCACTGCTGCCGGACCATCACAAGCACAAGCACCGCCTAGAAGTTGGGGTAGCAGCAAAAACAATAATAATAATTGTGATTACTATCTGATGGCCTATAAAGATTTGAGGACGGAAAAACTGTTATATAGATTATTGGCGTCCCTTTTGAGTGTTAGAATACCATTAAACTAGCATTTTTTTACAATTGCAAGAACGACAGATCAGGAAAAAACAAAAAATTACAGTAGTTTAAAAAACATAATATATAGTGTAAAAAAAATCGATCCAAGTTGAATGCGTGAAAACAGATTTTAGAAAAATGTAGCCAATAAAAAAGTTCCGAAAATATTGAACTAACCTGTCTTTTAGCAACCCACAAGCTTATTTTACTTACTTAAAATAACTAAGATAGCCGACCATGCGCCAAAATAACTCTTGCCTTTGGTTCTGTGTAGTAAATATTGGGTTGGAGAGTTCCTGCGTTAAAAATCAATGTGAGGAACGCTTTTCACATATTGAAATTTAGTTAGGGGTTTCACAAGTGAAAATAAATCAGTAAAGTTGCATTAGAGACTGTTTGATAGGTTGGAAATTTTGAAATTTTCTGCTAAAACTTTAATTACGAGAATTATCAAATAATCTTTAAAACAATTTTACGTATCAATTTTTACTTGTGAAACCCATAACTAAGTTTTAATATTATTTTGTATATATTAAAATATATAAAGATTGTAGTGACATTGATTACCGTTACCCGTTTGTTTTTGCTAAACCATAAAAGGGTGGAGAATTGTGGTGTTAGAGTCGGATAACATTTAGAATTTCGCCAGGGTTGCGTTGTTTATTGTGTTTTTCGAAGATAAAAATACAAATAACAAAAAGATAATGGTACTATGCGGTCGAACCACGCTAGGCTGTCACTCTCAGGGAGCGGCTCTCTCGATAGGTGGCTGGGCTCAATCCTATTTATTGTCCAAAAGTTGGTTCCCTACTCGATAACCGCCGAAAA